>CAKNYM010046827.1:0-32120 GCA_932195095.1 Andricus curvator | reverse complement strand
ACATATATATACCATTAAACCATTTCCCTTTCAGGGTAGGCGTGACACTACCCGATTCGGGTAGTGTTTCTAGGTTTTTCTTGTAGTTATAAATAACTACAAGTGTGGGCTCACCACACCCACGATGTGCCAACAGCACTCATGTCAGTATTCTTGAATGGTCACCCATCCAAGTACTAACCGCGTCCAACGCTGCTTAACTTCAGTGATCTGACGAGAACTGGGTTTTTCAGCGTGGTATGGCCGTTGGCCATTTTTTATATTTCATATAATTCTTGGAAAATAGAAACTAATTTCCAAATATACTTATATAGAAACAGTTACTTCTTGCGAGGTTATTAACAAAATAGGGCTAAAATGGACCAAATCCCATGCATTTGGTCCATTTTTTCCCCTCAGCACTCGACGAAGTGAAGTTAGCTGGCGATGAAGTCAAAATATCTAATTACAAAAGTCTTACTACGTAAAATTAATTAGAAAAAATAAGTTCAATTGCACGAACATGAATTCTTGAACTTCAATATGTATATTACAATTACCATCACAGTCGCTTATTGTAATATTATTAGTTGTGAAAATGCGATCAGATACAAAAAGTCTTACTACGTAAAATTAATTAATTATAATAAATACGTTCAATTGCACGCACACAAGTTTTTGAAATTCAATCTGGATATTACAATTACCATCACAGTCGCTTATTTTTATTGCTAATTAAAAATCCTAATGAGCATTATGATGCTGGCACGACAAACTGGACAAACTTTGTTTCTGTTGGAGTTGCCATATGATTCCGAACACCTAAGACAAATGGATTGATTGTCACATGGAACGAAAGCATGTGTCGATTCATTTGATCGACAAATGCAACATTTTTGTTGAAAATTCGTTTTTTATATTGCAAATTAATTTTTATCGTGAAATTTTCATTACTCTAGTCTTGGTTAAAAACTAATCTTTTTGGTTGAAAATTCAACTACATGCTTCAAAATGTGTGTATTTTGTTGAAGATTCATCTTTTTTTGTAGCACATTTATCTTCTTGGTTGAAAATTCATCTTTTTAATTAACAATCAAGTTCTTGTATACAAAATCACATTGCAGTGGATTTGGACCTATGACCTATGATATTTCAGGATAATATTCAAGAGCATAAACAATCTAGAGATTTGAAAAATCTCCAGGAATTTCAACGATTTGAATACTTTTTAGGTATGTAAAAAATTTTCATAAAGTTTTGAAGAATTTTGGAAGATTTGGACGGATTTTATATGAACTATAAGTTTTTAGTTTATCTTTGAAAATTATAAGGGATTTTCAATAGATTGCAAAACTTCAAATGGATTTTAGTGATTTAAACAAATTTGAACAAATTGCATGCGGTTTTAAAGAATTTCCTACAATTTCGGAAGATTTGGGAGGATTTTATATGACCCTTAAGGTTTTCTGATATTTTAAAACACTTTGAAGGATTTCATCGTGAGCCTGTTGATTCGGTTCCTCTTGATGCGGTTTCTTCTGATGCGGTTCCTCATGATGCGGTACCTCTTGATGCGATTACTCATGATGTGGTTCCTCTTGATGCGGTTCCTCTTCATTCGGTTCCTCGTGCGGTTCCTCATGTGGTTCATCTCCTTCATTCGGTTCCTCTACTCTTCTGGGTTGCAGTTCAGGGCTTTCTGGACGCGCGTTTGTCTCAATTTTCCGCTGCTGAACTTCAGCAGGCGACACAACTACTGATCCCGTTCCTCAAAAACATCATCAAGATCGCTGTCCCCAAAGTCAGGGTCCGGATTTAAATTGTTGGCAGGTCTTTGACAAAGCACTATAATGTGCTCGAAGTTAGGCGTTACGCAAATGTGAGAGGCCACATCAAGAAATTCTCTTGAACTCACTCCACCTCCAGCTGCATTGAGACTTGCCCAAGCTCGCGTGATCCTTCCTCTCATTGCCCTGTTCATCAGCTTTGGAGACTGAATTCCGTTTCGCAATCCTTCCTGACATCTTCGATAATCATGCCAAACCCGACGCTGCAGTGAAACTATGGCTTCCGTGGAAAAGTATAAAAAATCAGTCGCAAGAAAACATGAAAAAATTGAATTTTTTTAAATTACATTACAATAATGAAAGCAGAAAATTATTTTTACATTAATACATTTATTTGAGTAAGCTAATCCAACAAAACTAAGAAATAACTATTTAAAAAAGCTTCCCGGCTCACTTGTAAAATGCCAAATTTCCGGGTTGGAGCCAGTCTTGGTTTCTAAGCGTTTGTGATACGATTCAATCACATCGCTGATGCCATCTATGCGCTCATAGACAGAACAATTCGCCGGGCCAACTGTCATTATCCGCCGCTCTTCATAATAGTTGAAAAATTGTTAAACTATTTGAAGTATTTGCGGAGTCGTATGGTTTTGGAGGTCCTCAAGTGCGCCTTCCATTGGTACCGCAGGCAACATTGGTAAGGCCATTACTGACTTGATTGTTCTTGAACACTGATCACCTACTTCCAAGTAGTTTGCCAGATCTAGGTCCACCGCTCTTTCATACATTTCCTGTACAAAAACACATATAATGATTCCACTTTTCTATAAAGTGTATTATAAAGCTACAAGGGTGGATCTAGAGAGAGCGGTTGCCCCCCCCCCCTCCCCGCTATAATAGCGTAAGAAGATTTAGGTGGGGGTTTGGTCAAATCTAACTGTTTCATATGATTTAACAAAGTAGTTCAACTTTCAATGTAGTAGTTGCGAATTTCCAATCAAATGAGATAAATTCACAACAAAAAATCTAATAGTGGACATTTTAACCAAGGAAAGATTTTCATTTTAAAGAAAAATAATCATGAAAAAGAGTCACGAAGGTCACCACACGCTGTCCCTGATGTTAGTCTTGCCTCTGCTGACACCAAATGCTATCCAGAACGCTTAACAGGAGATTTGGAACTCTATTAGTTCCGAAACCAGGCAAGTCATTGAGCCATTCTTTGCATACTACGAAGCTGAATGGTTACGTCTAGTGACTCCTCAGGTTTTCAGCGTCTGTGGATTGCTAAGACGTACCAATATTGATTTGGAGTCCTATCATCATACACTTAAACAAAGATTTGGTACGTACCCGGCCATTTGGATCTCTACCCGTAAGCTTTCATGTTTCATTTCAAAAGCTTTAAAGAAAACAATTTTTTTCTTACGATTCCTCGTAAAATAATAAATAATTTTCTATTTTGAAATTAACGTTTAAAGAAAATTTCAAAAATGTCGAAAGATTTCTAAGACGGTCGAAAACAATATGAAAGTGTTTATCGCAATTTTTATATTTGTATGGATGTTTAAAAATTTTAGTCTCGCGTGTAAAAGTAAACATTTTTTAAAAATATTCGTCTCTTTTGATTAAAAATGAAACTGTTAAAAAAATTAACTTTTTTGTTTGAAGATTCAACCACTTTGTTAAAAATTCGTATTTTCAAAAATATTAAAAAATTTGAAAACATTTCAAACAATTGAAAGCAAAAAGTGGATTTTCGAAGATTTCGAAATAAAATTGATAAGCGTTTTAGGAATTTTAAAAGGTTTCAAAAGAGGAAAATGCTTTTTTTTTGTTTCTTTTAGAGGAGATTCGATACTTACAACCGGGAATTTGGTGGGCAAAATTTTTTATGGTTGCAGGAAAACTTGTTGATCTCCAGGAAGGCCTTCGAATTGACCTAAAGTCAATTGTGCAAGGATATCAAGTGAGCAGACTGCGAAAATTCACGAACGTGATCAAAGACAGGCTGATCATCGAAACCTGGTCGAGACTCGATGAAGGGGATCTTTCTCCCCGAGCGTTCATGGAAGCAACTGTTCCAATTTTCGCGAACCCGGTTGATGCATATATTGGTGCACACCTGGATGTGTCACTAATGTAGGACATTTTAGCAACTCTATAATAATAAGTAGAATGCGGATTAGCGCCACTGAGTGTACTTACACCGTACGCTTAGAGAGGGCGTAACAAGCGTAGGGTAATTTAAGTCTCGAAAGACGCGTAAAAGCAGGGCAGCCAACATTTCCGCAATTCGGAATCGTCGGTCGAGTGGTGTTGTCTCGTGACACGTGATTGCGTCTTTTGTTGTCAGGATCCACATCATTTGTGATATTTATTTTGTTTAAACAATTATTCGTATCCTAGCTGGAAGGATTCTTGCATAAAAAATGCAGTTCCGTGAGAGGTAAGTACTAAGTAACCACACATTTTGTGAGAGTCATTATTCCCATCTTGAAAACATATTGAGGTTATATTTATAGTTTCGTTCTTGAGTTTTACTTTTTATATTTTTAATTAAAAGTGGAAGGTTCGCTTATTGAAAGTAACTTTTTTTCTGGAATACCTTCAAAAATCGCTCGAAATGAGTAGCACTTTTTTTGAAAAATAAATGGTTACCTACTTTCAGAAATTAAAACTCAATTTGCTATTTTTTTAAATATAAAAAAATTTCTATTAACAAGCGAAACTTCTACTTTTAATGAAAAGTATATAAAGAAATAAAGCTAAAAACAAAACTGCAAACATAACCTCAATATGTTTTCAAGGTGGGAATAAGAATGATTTCCGCAAAATATGTGGTTACTTAGTACTTACCTCTCACACAACGGAATTTTTTATTCAATTATCCTTCCAATTAGTGCACGAATAATTGTTTTTATGAAATAAATAAAACAAACACTCAATCCTGACAACAAAAGGCGCAATCACGTGGCATGAGACATCACAACTTTACCGACGATTCGGAGTTGGGGAAATGTTGGCAGCCCTGCTTTTACGCATTTTTCGAGACTTAAGTTACCCTACGCTTTTTACGATTTACGCTTGTTCCGCCCTCTCTAAGCGTACGGTGTAAGTACATTCACTGTGAATTTAGTTTGCGAGCGCCACTCTGCTCTCAGATGCGGAAAACCGTCGGATAGGCAGTAGCTGCATGAAGTTGTCTCTCTTGCATTTTCAAAGTTTTTAGAATAATTAAACTTTAAAGGTTCACAATATTTAAAATTCTTCAATTTTGAACAATTTTGTGTACAGAAATCACATTTTATAGTCAAAAATTTATCCAATTTCTTTGAAAGTTTCAACCGTTGAAATTAAAGGTGAATTTATTTTTTGATTTTAGAAAAATGTATCTAATATAATTTTATGTTAAATCATAATCCTTCTAATTTAATAAAAATTTAGATTTACAGAATTTCGGAAGTTTTGACTGAAACATTCAATTTAGATTTCAATTTGAAATTGTCAAATTTGAATTTCTTCGAGTTTATTTTTATTAAAATTTAAAAGTTTACCATTTGTTATTACTCCATTTTGAATGCTTTTCATCAGAAGTAATACAATTTTCACTCAAAATTTTAATCTGAAATTATTCAATTTCAAGATTCTCGAGTACAAAATAAAATTTTATAATTTTGAACGATTTTAATTAGAAATTATACAATTTCAACTCCTTCCTACTGAAATTGTACAAATATTTCAGAAATTTTACCTAATCTTGAATATTTTGAACTGGAGCGTTTTCAATTGATGGTAATTGTAATATCCAGATTGAAGTTCAACAATTTATGTACGTGCAATTGAACGTATTTATTATAATTAATTACACTGTAAGAAAAATTTGTGGTAAATTTCCCATAAATGTATAGGAAGTAATTAACCCACACAAGGATGGAAATTTTCCCATACCTCACTATGGGGAAATTTCCGCACATAAATAGGAGATTTTCTATACAAGGTTGGAAATTTTCCCATACTTCAGTATGGGAAAATTTCCATATACGGATTGGAGTTTTCCCCTAAAAGGATGGAAATTTCCCATATCTCAGTATGGGAAAATTTCGATCCGTATATGGGAAAACTCCGATTCATGTATGGAAAAGAACCCCATACTGAGGTATTGGAAAAATTTCCATACGTAGATCGGAAATGTCCCACACCCTGTTGGGATTTTCGCCATACCTCAGTCCGCCGAACTTTTCGCATTTTTTCTACGCTGAAGCAAATGGGTTAGCTGTCCCAGCTAGAAGTTTAGCTGGAATTCATCTCCTAAGAAAATTTAGCTGTATTACCTAAATATCTAGCTGTTTTAGCTAATTCTGCCATCTAGAAATTATCTAGGTAATTAATCTAGATGGAAAAATTAGCTAAAACAGCCAGATATTTAGGTAACATAGCTAGAAATTTAGGTAATGTAGCTACATTTTCTTGGAAGACGAAATCCCAATAAACTTCTTGCTGGAACAGCTAAACCATTTCTTTCAGTGTACATTGAATTTTTACAACGGGTAAATGAAACACAGAATTATGATATATAGGTGAAATATAATTCGAAGTAGAATATTATATAAAACAGGATATAGAATTATGATATGACACAGAATTATGATATATATGTGAAACATAATTCGAAGTAGAATATTATATAAAACAGGATATAGAGCTTCTATAAAAATATATCAATTTACGAAAATTCAATTTTCAGAAATAAACTCAGCTTCCACTCCTATGCGGTCTATCAATTTTAGCACTTGAGGATTTACGGTATGGAGGTTCCTTTTATTCCTCCCTCTCTTGTGGCCCCCCTCAGGGCTGATTTTTTGGAATACACTGCAAAAATTAAACAACAAAAATGATTACTTTGCAAATTATACAATATAAAATAATAAATGAGATGTTTTCTGACCTACTTCCGACAAATAAAAGGACCTTGTTGATGTTGAAGATCCTTTATTAACATTACAGGGAGTCTACTCAAATCTTGAAAAGAAATCCCTCATAATTTCAGGTTCTTTGCAGGTATTTCAAATTTCTTCCAGATATAATTTTTCATAGTACCAAAATAGTTAAATCTCCAACTAAAAAAGATCAATTTTCCACCAAAAAGTTGAATTTTGTACTCAAAGAGATGAATGAATTTAAAAAAAAAGAGTTGAACTTTCAACCAAGTAGGAATAGTTAAGTTTTAACCAAAAATCTTATTTTGAACCAAGAAGATTAATTTCAACCAAAAAATACGAATTTTCAATTAAAAAAGACAAATTGTCAACCAAAATAGTAAATAGTTAAATTTTCAGTTTCAAGAAAATAATATTCTACCAAAGAAATTATTGTTTCGACTGAAATGATGAATTTTCAATTGAAATGTTGAATCTTGAAATGGAATAGTTCAATTTTCAACTAACAAGATTCATTTTTAATTAAAATCATAATCTTTAACTTGAATAATTCAATTTTCAAGCAAAAATATGAATTTTCAACCAAGAAGATTAATTTATACCAAAAAAAAGACGAATTTTCGAATGAAAAAGATAATTTTTTAACAAGAAATTGAATAGTCCAATTTTTAGTTGAAAAATTAATATTCAACGGAAGAATGAATCAATATGACAATTCTTTAACTAAAATGTAATAATTTTTAACAAACGAGTTCAACTTTCAACCAAGTAATTAAATTGTCCAAAAATGTAAGTTAAATTTTCAGGTGAATAAAATTAATTTTCGATAAACAAAAAACACATTTGCAACCAAAGTGATCAATTTTCAACTGAAATTATGAAAGATTCCATTCGAATAGAAACATTTTCAGTTGAAAAAAATAACTTTCAATACAAAAAATTAATTTTCAAACAAATAGTTACATTTTCAAACGAACAGATGAATTTTAAAGGGAAATGATGAATTTTGAATTGGAATAGTTCCATTTTATACAAGACATATGAATTTTTAACTCAAGTGATGAATATTTCATTGAAACAATTGAATTTTCAACCCAAAACATTTATTTTCAACGAGGCAGATTTATTCTGTACAAAAAAAGATGAATTTTCAACTAAAAAGGATAAGTTTTCAACCAAAAATTGAATATTTTAATTTTGAGTTAAAAAAAGCTATTGTTACATTATCAGTTTAATTAATAATCTTGAACAAAAAGAACCGAATTTCCGCCAAATAGCTCACTTTTTGACCCAAGAAATGAATTTCTAATCAAAATTTTGAATCTTCGACAACAAAAAATTCATTTTCAAGAAATGATTTTAACTTTAAACACAGTAATGAAATTCTCATACCAAAAAAGATAAATTCTGAACAAGAATTGTAGTAATTGATATATCACCCAAAAGCGACAAAAAAAAATTTCAAAATTTCATCAAAAACAGTTGAATTTAACCAAAAAAGACGATTGTTTAAGAAGAGCTGAATTTTTCATTAGGAAATATTTTTCACTCAAGAGAGAGAAAAAATTTGCAAACAAACTATTGACTTTTCAAGCAAAGAGATCAATTTTCAACCAAATACTTGAATTTTGGACTAAGAATGATCAATGTTCATCTAAAAATAGAAAAGGCTAATACAGTAATATAAAGCTATTTTTACGAATGAAGAATCATTGTTATTCAATTTTAATTTGCAAGAAATTAAGCAGGCTCTCAAAAAAGTTCCCTGACTTTTAAAAAACTTCCCTGACATTTCCAGGTTTTTCCAGGTATATAAAAATTCCCTGACAATTCCAGGTTTCCCAGGTACCTTAGACACCCTGCATTAGTCGAAGTTTCGAGTGTCCATACGCCCTCCTTATCAAGACAGCCAAAATGTGTTGCAATCATTTCAGAGTCCTTTTTTACACAATATGTAAGAGAATCATAATCTTACTCTCTCTTTATCGACGTTCAGATTCGAAGTGTATCAAAATGGAGCTAAATGCAAGTTTTGACTCCTCTCATAAAATGCACTGATTTTTATTACTTTATAACAGTTTAATAATTGAAGGTTTATATTATTTATAAATAATGACCTTGCTAATCTTCAAAAATAATGAAACTCGAGCAAAATGCTACTAATCTGAACATCGATAAAGAGAGTAAGATTATGATTCTCTCACATATTTCTTTAAACTGGACGCTGAAATGATTGCAACAAATTTTTCCTCATTTGTCTCAAGTAGGTCAGAAACCATCCACTTGATTATTTTATATTACACTTATATTACTGAAATAGATAACAACTCTTAAAATTGAACATCTTTAAAAAACAAATTGAACAAATCAAAATGGCTGAGTTTGAATGAACTCACCGTTGGATTAGCTCTAAAGTTATGCTGCTTCCCTCGCCATATTTATATCCGTAGGTATAAAATGCCAGGAAGCAGCATAAAAATCCTTCTAATACGGTCCTTGGTTTCAATATTATGTCACCTTCCGCGAACACCTGACACGTGGCGTGCTCATCGAATAGGGACTGTCCTGCAACAAGATAGCATATTAAGTATCTGATAAAAAGGATGAAAATGAAAAATAACGTTGAGTTATTACATAAAGCTCTAACCTTTAATTAGGAGAACGGGTCTATCTCTGTTCGCCGCAACCAGTACTTCCTCCATTGACGATATATCCTGTAAAAAAATCACCATAGGTTCTATTAGTTACCCCTAAAAACAATAGTTAAAATAAATTGAAGTTGTTTTCATGACGAAAAAAGCGTGAGAAATGATTCCAGATTTAATTTCAATACATTTTCGAAGAGGCAGCGATACATTTCTTAGATAAAAAACAACAATTCTTTTTTTAAACTTATATAACTCTCGTCCTAATTGAGATATTTGAAATGTTTTTTAAATTCTGGTAGAATGTACCGCCTTCTTTCGAATTCCGCGAGAAAATTAAGAAAATATTCGGAATTAAGGAAGCGGCGGCGATTTTTCTGAAAATATTACTTGCACAGTTGAAAAAGTTCGAAAAAAGGTTTTCTACTCATTAATGATATCTTGTACAAGGCACGTTGAAAAGCATGTATAGAAAGAGTTTTCAGTTATTTTAGCGGGAAATTCAAATTTGAAAAAAATTTGTAAATATTTGAAATAATGTTTTGACCTGAAAGTATTAATTTTCTAAAAAAAAAAAAAATACTTGATATTTTAACCAAAAAAGATAAAATTTCATTTAAGAACAAGAATTTTCAAACCAAGAAGACGTAATTTCAACGAATACAGATTTTTCAGTCATAAAAGAAAAAAAATCATCTGAATTGTTGAAACTTGGAGCCAAAAGACGAATTTTCTGTACCAAAATTAAATTTTCAACCACCAAATATACATTTTCAGCAAAAAAAGTGACTTTTCAAAAAAAAGTTGAATTTTTTATTCAACAAAGATTTCATTTTTACTTTTTAGCATGAAAATAAAAACAAGAAGTGAATTTTCTACTAAAATACTTAAACTTTTAACCCCAAGCGACGAATTTTCAACGAAACAGTTTCATTTTTATCCAAGAAACATGAAATGTATACTAAAACAGATGCATTTTTAAACCAAGGAGACGAATTTTCAAAAAATAGTTGAATTTTCATCCATAAAAGATATCAGCTGACTTTTGCAACTGTTTGGCTGAAAATTCTCCAATTTTGTTTAAAATACATCCTTTCTGGTTCATAATTCAACTTTTTTGCTGGCAAATCAATTACTTTGTAGAAAATTCACTTTTTGTTTCCAATTCACATTTGTTCTTGGAGAGTCAGCTCATATATTTATGAATGAAAATTCAACTATTTTTTTGAAAATTGATCTCCTTGATTTGAAAATGCATCTTTTTTAATAGACATTTCATGTTTCTTGGATAAAAATGCAACTGTTTGGCTGAAAATTCTCCAATTTTGTTCAAAAGGCATCCTTTTTGGTTGAAAATTCAACTGTTTTGCTAGAAAGTCAATTACTTTGTAGAAAATTCAGTGTTTGTTTCAAGTTCACATTTTGTTCTTGGAAAGTCAGCTGATATTTTTTATGGATGAAAATTCAACTTGGTCTCCTTGAATTTAAAACATATAGTGAATGTTCTACAAATTAATTGAATATCTAGCAAAAGAGTTGAATTTTCAACCAAAAAGGATGCCTTTTTAACAAAATTGAAGAGTTTTCAGCCAAACAGTTGGATTTTTATCCAAGAAATATGAAATATCTATTAAAACAGATGCATTTTTAAATCAAGGAGGATACTGGCGTCAGCCAGTAGTTCCAGAAAATCTCATAGCCAGAGAAAATTTTAGGAGATATTTTATTCATCTAGCCGGAGGGATATGCGAAATTTAGCGTCAATCTAGATTCTAGACACCTCGTAATCCAGCATATTTTCCTTATGCGAAAACTAAAATGTCGCTTGGCAAGCGGAAAAGATGCTAGAATTACGTGAATGCATTGCATCGACGTGTGGAAAACTGACAGAAATGTATAAGTTTATCACTTTCAAAGGTTTCTCTATAAGAAAAAAACAGACAGAGAAAGCCAAAAATTTTAAATTATGCTTTAAAAAGTCTGCCCTACCTACGGGACGCGAATGGACGCAAAGGTTACACAAGTATTACATTTACGTTGCAGCAACGCTTGCTACAACTAATACGTGCTACAGAGTTATATCTAGAAAATTAACTTACCACGTATTTCCAGAATTCCAAGTATTTCCAAGTATTCCAAGTTGCTTCCTTCTTCTTTCGGTAAAAAAGGCTATTTCCGCTCAAACTGATTGCACACACAAACCACTCACAAACACTCGAAGTTCGAACTATTACGAATCATACGCAATCATACGCTCGACGCCATGATTGTATTATAGTCTGCTCCTTCACCTCCATTCACCATTCCTAGGGAGGAAAGGATGATTCCTATGGTTGTGTGGGAAATTAAAATATATATGGAAGAAATGCCATACTTTCGTGTGGGAAAATTACGATTATTTTTACAGTGTACTTTTACGTAGTAAGATTTTTTGTATCTGATCGGATTTTCACAAGTAATAATATTACAATAAGCGACAGTGATGGTAATTTTAATATTCAGATTGAAGCTCAACAATTTATGTGCGTGCGGTTGAATTTATTTATAATAATTAATTTTACGTAGTAAGACTTTTGTGATTAGATATTTTGACATCATCGCCAGCTAACTTCACTTCGTCGAGTGTTGAGGGGAAAAGAATGGACCAAATGCATGGGATTTTGTCCATTTTAGCCCTATTTTGTTAATAACCTCGTAAGAAGTAACTGTTTCTATATAAGTATATTTGGAAATTAGTTTCTATTTTCCAAGAAGTATATAGTGAAATCATAAATGATAATAATTCTTATTTATTACGGTTTTCCGCTCAGCACTCCACGAAGTGAAGTTAGCTGGCGATAAAGTCAAATACCTAATTGATCGCATTTTCGCAAATGAGCATATTATTTAATTTATTGCCAATAACTTGTTTACAAATTGACTGCTGCGTACAATATGGAATTAGGGATGTACTTAACTTATCTTAAGTTCAAAAATGAGCATTGCAAAAAATAGTTTATAAACACGAGGAGAATTGTTAATTGTAACTAATTTCGAAAGAGAATTTATTTAATATTATTTATTCAAAGTTTTCTGTTTTTTTTTCTGTAGGTAAAAGTTGCAATTCTTACTTAATTCTAATGTTGTAGGATTTATCTTATTTCTTACAAGATTCTCTACAAGTCTCTTCAGTACGTTTTTATTTGAAAAATTTTTATTCAGGACTTATAAAGTTGTTCATTTGATAAGAAATACTTTTCTCAAGCAAATAAAAACGTACCAAGATGTTTCTAGAGAATCTCTCAATGAATAAAATGCGCCCAATAACAATACGATTAAATAAGAATTGCAACTTTCACCTAAAGTTAAAGCAAAAACATAAACCCCTAAGTAACTATTGTGAAATAAAGAATTTCAACCTGAAATATTTTTTTCTCAATTTCGCCTTCAGTTTTGTTCCAAAATTAGTTACGAACAAAAGAATGGGAATATTTTCCTCGATTTTATAAATAATTTTCAACAGTGCTCTTTTCTGAACTTGAGATAACATTAGTACATCCTGAAGTTCGGGTGAGTCTGCATAAAGAATAAGATTAGAGTTGCTCGGTATATGGCATTCAAGTCCATTTTTATCGATTTTGACTTTTGGTGATAAACTAAGAAAAAGCAGGGCATTCTGCAGCATGTAATAAAGTATTCTGCGGTTCTCTGCAATATTTACTATTGTGTAGAATTTGTTAATATTTTTTTACTTGCTGCTGAACAGTTTTCTCGTTTTTTATTGCAAAAAATCGAGCTGCCAAAAAAAGACTTGCTTCCATATACAGAGCAACACAAACTTAATTCTTTATACGGAGTTACCCGAATGTGGAATGTAATGGTAAATTACTGCTTTATCTTTTTTAATTGGTTTTCAATAAATTGTTCACAAATGTGAAATTTCATAGACACATAGAATAGCATGGGCAAATATGAATAAATCATTGCACATATATATCAGGTTATTGGCATATATATATATATATATATATATATATATATATATATATATATCATTTTCATTATAAAGTCATAGGCACAAATAAATCATTGGTAATATAAATAATCCTGAGCATATATAAATTCACATATAGATCATCGGTATAAAAATATTGTTGGAGTTCTAGTATTTGGCGCCTTGCTCGCTTGACTCTGTCTGGGTAGGAGCGGCTGCTGCTTAGCGCACTTCGAGCTACCGTGTTGCTCACTCCATGTATGGCGTTGGCCTAGTGTGTGACTACGAGTGTTCTATGTCACAGTGGTAAATAAAGTGCCTTTTATCAAGTTAATCTGGAGTCTGATTCTTTATAAAGCTAAACACCAAAAGGTTATGGGGCCCAGCAGCACGCTTCCACTGCACAAGGATTAATTGGAATAAAGAAAGAGGGGCGTTTTCTCAAGTGAGGCATCTACGACGAGGCTTTTTTTTAAACGTGGGGCGGAACACACAGAAATACGCCATTTTGAATTTTGATTTATTCTTCAGAATGACTGAAATAGTCGTAAATTTTATGATGACCCTATTTATAAGAATTGTAATGTGTACGACGGGTATCAAACTTTCACTTTTATTTTTCCGGGAAATTTAAACAATAATATGCCTCAAAGTTAACGAAGGTTTATAGAAAATGTTAAATTTTTTCAATTTTCACAATTCTCCTCACAAGAGTTAAAACTGTTCCCTGAAATAAGGATATATGTCTTCTGTTTTTATTGCCCTATTATTATTGTACCTATTACGATTAGTTTTATTTCCTGTTATTGACAATGGTTATGATTGTATTGCAGAAAAGATAGTTTATACGACTGTTTCTTCTTCGAAATGAAGTAGACCATTGTCCACCATAGACCACTGCTCCATTGTCGGAATTTTATTCTATTGAATTATTTAAACAAAAGGAAGTTAACGACTAGTTCCTTTAATGTAGTTTTACTTATATGCTCAAGTGATATGAAGAATTAAGGGGGAATAATGTTAAATAATGAATACACGAATATAAGCATCGATGTACGATTTTATATTTTAAAATTCACCAAGTACGAGATGTCTACGACGGTCGAAAGAATGGTGAGGTGCAGACGTGCACTACTTGTCGAATCACATAACGTGATTACAGTACAAGTCAGCCTCCTAAGCGAATCTCTGTCAATCTCGTTTTCAACTGGCGAGAAAATCGTGTCGAGTATGTATTCTCTTATAATTTCTTTGAGAATATCAGCTGTGATGACAGTAACGACTGTGTCACGACGGTTAAACCCTACGCAATGCATTGCTTCAAATTAAAATCAGAGATATCTAGTGTAATTTGATTACTATCGACGTCGTTACATTTAAAGACACTTAATCTCACGAATATTTCAAATAAAGGACTAATACGAAAGTGTAATCATAAACGATAGTCTGTTTAAGTTTGTTTGTTTTTCTAGATACATGAATTTTCCAGTCTGAGTTGTTAGGAAAAGAGGAAATTGTGTTCATTTCCGAAATCCAAAACAACTAAGCATCTTTCTGTAGCCCACGATAGTATCGGGTGTGAAGGGACAAGCTGTTTTGGACAGTTTTGATTTGTGTTCGGTCTTAACTGCTCTGAAGCAAACTCTAGCTTTTAAATATAATAGTCGCAACACATTCTTTACAACGACAGTACTACTGAACGACGGTTAAAACCCTTTTAATTCACGATGACTTTATACTTTCTAGCGAAAGACACTGTAAAGGAAGAATGGGAAGAGGCAAGGTCTGAACTCCTGGATGCCCAAAAACCAGACGGAGGTGACATAGATAAAGCCTACATAATCGACAATCCCGAAAAAATGTCCGAATCGAAATGCAAGAAATGGATCTATCGGATAGCGACAAAGAAGGACTGTTAGACGAGGCGAACGACGGGTTTATCAAGGACAGGAACGAGAGTAAGCTCTATCTAATTCCAACGACAAGTAACGACTGTACGACAGGGTCGTCTATTACAAACGACTGATTACAAAGGACTGATTACGAAAAACGACAGATTACAACAAACGAACGATCACTACGACAAACGACCGTTAGATACGATTAACGACATGTTTCGTGGTATAGATGCGTCACTAAAAATGCAAGGAGATCTCGGATCGGACTCTAACGACGGTGATCCCCATGAGAAAGCAGCAGCCAGCAAAGATACAAATGGCAACGAAGGGCAGAACAGCAACGATGGTGAAGCTCTGCCATCTAACGACAGGAAAGACGAACGGCAGACTGAACGAAATGACGCTCACCATGGATCTGCATTCAAAAATGCAAGAAAACCTGAAAATGTGGCTAAAGATGCGTGAGGCTGATCAGAAGAAGGTGAAGAAACCTACAATTAGATCAGATATTCACCCTTTCTCCAACAGAAGCCTAACGAATAGACCGCAAACTTTAAATACAACAGTACCTTTGAATATAAACGATATGTATGACAAGACTGATAACGGCCGTTCGATTGAAATGACCGTAAACGACTGTACAAATCAAAACAAACCCCGTGATTCACAGATAAACATTGACGAGTCCAATTCAAATACTGGGCGAAGAGACTCCCATGACTTTACTAAACATTTGACAGAAGCAATTAACATACAATTTATCGGTAAAGACAGCAGTATTAAACATGATTACTCGACAGGTAGCCAACCACGAACGACGACAGCGGGAAAATGACGACAGTGGCTTACAAGACAAGGAAAGTCTTTATTTCCCCTACAAACAGGCAGTTGGTAGTTTGCTATACTTGGGTGGTTCCACTCGACCTGATATTGCTTATACGGTAAATGTGCTGAGTAGACATCAGTTAAATCCTACCGCAAACGAGTGGAACATGGTTAGACGACTATTCAGGTATTCGAACTCAATTCAATCTCAACTTGTGGATTTGTTATACGACTGTTTGGTGACACAATCTCTTGGAGATCAAGTAAACAGAGCTATGTTGCTCTTTCAACTCGTGAGGCTGAATACGTGGCTATGAGTCAGGCTTGTCAGGAAATAGTTGCCATTAGCAGGTCTTTAATTCGAATAACTAACGACAGTTTTCTTCCAGCTATACTCAGATGTGACAACAAAGCCGCAACAATTTGTGCGGAGACTAGTGGTGGAAATCGACTCAGGCATATGGCGGGTGTACATTTAGACCATGTAAAAGAATGTGTTAAATACGACAGGGTAGTTCTCAATTGGGTACCTTCAAAGAGCCAACTGGCTGATATAATGACTAAACCCCTTTGCTTTGAAACCCATAGCAGACTATGTAATAATATTCTAAATCATGATTGTTAATTGCATTCATGTATTTAACTAACGACTAAGTGATCTTGACGAAAGAGAGCAAGTTTTCCATACGACAGTTAACAGATTGATCATAATTAGCTAAATGAAAATTTAATTTACAGGAGATTAACGTTAACACGACAGGCAGAGAATCAACTGCCGACAGGTGCGAACGACGGTTTAAACTCAAGGACATTGCGATTAGTACGCTCATCAATTTACACGTTAAATTTATCTATTATACGATTGATACAAACTACGTCATTCTAAAAATTTAGATTATAATAATATTGTACGTAAAAACTATTGTTTTGTATAAATAGAGTCAACCTCGGGAGGGAGTGTTGGAGTTTTTGTATTTGGCGCCTTGCTCGCTTGACTCTGTCTGGGTGGGAGGTGCTGCTGCTTAGCGCACCTCGAGCTACCGTGTTGCTCACTCTATGTATGGCGTTGACCCAGTGTGTGACTACGAGTGTTCTCTGTGACAGTGATAAATAAAGTGCCTTTTATAAAGTTAATCTGGAGTCTGATTCTTTATAAACCTAAACACCCAAAAACATACATACATATATATCAAGAAATCAGACATAATGGCAAATCAGGCAAAGGCATGGCAAATGAATTCAACATCATGCAAAAAGTTCAAAGAGTTCAAAGGTAAGGGAACGCTTTCCCAGGGCGGGAAAGCGAGAGCACACACTAGCACTAGCTGGAAACGGTTCACAACCGGACGAACGAGCAGAGACTGTCAACGGGGTGTGCCGTCGCCCAGGATTTCGGAACCCCTCGGGGGATTCCGTCTTGTCTGGTGTGCGACCCGACAACCCTTTCGTACAGGGCCTGCTGTTATTGAATATAAAGAATTTGAAGATCACCCTCTAATTAATATTGTAGTAAGGTACCAGAATTGCCTAGTATTTTTTTTATGTATTATCCTGATCATAAATATAATTAACTGAAAATTACTCTGAATTATAATATGATGTTAAGGTAAAAGCAAATTTTTCTTTACTCATGTCTAAAATTTTAGTTTTCCTACCATTCTAATTTCTTTGAGAAAACAAGCTATCAAAGATGTACTGTAAAAGCGTTTTATAATTAAAATACTGGAAATGTAAAAGAAACTTTCCGGGATCTCGCCGAAGACAAACCTAACCTAGTAAGGTCACGCGATCGCGATTAAGAACGCTACCCTCAAGCCAAGATCCCAGGTTAGAATGACAATTAGATTAAGTAATTTGATTTATATAACATTTTCCTGAAGTTAGGAGAAACCCGAGTTAATTTATAATAATAAAGTCGGAGGTTACGCCGAACCATAAATGTAATAAAGTCCGAGTTAGCACCGAACATTGAGTGTAGTGAGTCAGTGTCGAGTAAAAAGTCACAGAACGAAGATGCAAGGCGAGCCGAAAGGGAAGACAAGGAACGAGCAGTCGAATTCCAAATTTCTTGACTCCAAACCGGAGGAAATACCATCACGGGGACTCGACACTCGACGAGCTGACAGTTCGCAAACATTCAAGCAGAAGGCACCGAAGAATGACAGTCTTCTTGTTTACCACAGAAATCATGACTGGAAAGAGAGTGAACTCATACACGGTGACTCCGCTCCCAGCTCTGAGAGGCAGCACTGGTCGATCGCCATATTGGTCGGGCGGCCATCTTATGCTGGCCAATGAGTGTCTCAATAGTATGTTGTCCAGACCCAATCAGCACGACGAACGAGGTACAGAGACGCGCATTGGCGGGTCCAGCCCATTGAAACTCTGCCGTTTCCCCAAGCCAATCAACAGGCGCCACACTGAAATCTTGAGGGCCCCGTGGAAAGTGGCACGAAGACGAAGGAGCAGACGAAAACCTGAGACTGTGGTTTGTAACTGGCTTGACGGTGCTACGGGATGCGACCGGAACCCGTAAAAGAGGAGATTAAGATTACCCAGGAATATTATGTAGAGCGACGGAATATCGGGATGGACCGGGAAGATAAACTCGAACTAGCTCGTTGGCGACAAGGTACGTGGTCAAATTTCCCTACTGTCTACAAGTTGCTCCAGCCTCGACACTAAACTCACGCGCGGAATGGTCCCTATTGAGTCAGTGTGAAGGCGGGCGGCAAAGGACGCCGGGGGCGTCAGGGCAGCACGTGGGTGTCCCAGACAGCCATTTCATAGCATTGCGGGATCCTTCAGAAATAATCTCCCGCGTCTCTGTCTCCACATGAGGACCTGTCTGTTCCTACGAGTGATGTACGATGAGTCGTGATGTTCATAATATTTTTGTTCGTGAGAACATACCACTGACGTGGTAGTCATCTGCTTGGCTGTGATTTGTAATCTCGTAGGTCCTGATCAGAAGTATTTAGCAACAAAAGTAAATATAAAAATATATATAAACTCTAATATTTTTTTAACTTTTGCTATATGACATAGCCTCACGCTGTTATACTAGGGTCGCCCAAAAATAATGCTTCCTGTGCTTCCTATTTTTTTATCTTTCTTATTTTTATTCTACTCTTTTTATTTTTGACACATTATAGTTTTAATGAATATAAATAGAACACATAAATTTCAGAGACGTGCCTCCTGTATTTTTGGATTGTTATCGTGCTCTTTGTATATTTTACAATTTCAATGTAAATAAATAGAAGGGCTAACTTTTGGAGCGACCTACGTATTCATTTATTTGATAATTTATTTATAACGATTATTGATGAAATTTATTAATTAGTAGTAATGATAACAATTTATTATGTTATTTGCAGGTTGCTTCAATCTTTGGAATTATTGGTTCACCTCGAAAAGTAGACCAGGTCTATCATTTGCTGATAACAATACTAAAAACCATAATGCATGTTCCACCAAAATTTATGATTGAAGGTGAATTCTACTACAAATTATTTAAAAAATATGAGGCTCTCCGAACACAAAATGTAGATTCTAGTAGGTTCTTTTTGAATTATCAAAATGGCAAGTTTACGCATCACTGTGAACGTCGCACTTCAGCAAGACTTCGTGCTGATTCTAGAGCCGACTTAACTCTCAAACTGTAATTTGCTGAGTGAATATATATATATATATATATATATAATAAATAAAGTAAGACAGCTTTCATAATAAGTTAAAACAAACAAAATATCATTTAATATTTCAACGATTATTTTTGGTTACAAAAAATCAGAAAGTGTATGCAGGTATGTTCACATTTTACAAATAAAGGTTAGACAGCGGACACGCAGGGTACAGGAAAGGAAACGTGTACAGATTCTTTATTTTTTCAACTTTTGTGAAGCTTATCTCACTAGAAATATCAAAGTTTAACCATTCTAATTAGAAAGAAAAAAAAGAATGATTGTAAACCTTGATTTTCCCTATTTTATTGTATTTAAATTAAAAAATCTCTTGTGTGCTCTAAGGCAGATAATGTCTCTCCGGACGCGCCGTAGCCTACGCGGGAGATAATAGTTCGCGCCGGAAAATTAAAACATTAACAGTTTGTTAAATAGTCTACTATTTCAATTGAGCCGAAAACTTTCCACAAAAATTCTTTGACCGCATCCGGTAACATTTTACCATCAGTATTCCTAATTCCGACTAAGTCAGTATTAACGCTTCCTTTCCTAATCTTCTTAATCCATTTCCAAAATAATTTTTTATTTCCTTCAAAATCATTTTGCACTTAATTATCTTGTTCCGCTTTATTCTGATCCTTGCTTTATTTAACTAGCATCTTTAATTTTCTGTTATTATCCCTATAATCATTCTCTAGCCCAGTCCTCTCCTCACTGCTAAGACGTATGATATTCATCTTTCTCGAGTACGCTTGTTTTTTCTCGTCAGAAGCCAAGCGGATATCATCATTCTACCATGGATTTCCAGTTATTCTGCCTGCAACTTATTATGGGTGTGGTGAGCCCAAACTTGTAGTTATTTATAACTACAAGAAAAATATCCACCTAGAAACGCTACCCGAATCGGGTAGTGTCACGCCTACCCTGAAAGGGAAATGGCTTAATGGTATACAACCGCAGTACTACCAATTTCAGATGCACTCCTAAAGCTGATATTCCATAGTATTATCCACGCATTCCGAACACCCTGTCTCCATTAACCGCTTGAAATTTTTCCGAGGGCATGCCTTCCGTTAACCGAAGTGTCTATCCAAACCGAGGCCACGTTATTTTTTGTATTATTCATTATTTAGATTATTCACTCAAATACCAACTTGATGCGAGAAGTATATTTCATAAGTATAAAATCATGTCCAATATAAGTAGCTGATTTTCCATAAGGTGGCGTGTTCATTTATAACGTCAGACCCATCAGACTTCGGTCATTCAAAGAAAGTATGGGAAGGTTTGTCTTATATACTGAGAAAGGAACAAGCCTCCTGTAGATTGGTCATAAGGATGGTAGAGACAATTAATTTCTTAATATTCTTTTTCTATAATTCGCGAAAAAGTGCCAGTTTTTCCACCTGTTTTTGGTGTAAAAAGTTACCGATTTTTGCTCGATGACGTGGCGCATGCGCAGTGCCGACCTTTCCGGGCAACAGTGACAAAAGTGGACAGATGCAGTGGAAAAAGTAAATGGACAGTGATAAAAGTGAGGCACAGTGGAAAAAGTAAATGTTATTTCGGGTGGTTTCGTGCTGCCTCGGGTGGACTCGTGCATCGTGCGCAGCCAACTTCATTCTATTTTCCGACTGTCGTCCCTAACCTAAAAGCAATTTCCTGAAAAGTCTCGAGTTGTGTATTTTGTATGTACTTTTGTCACTTGGCAAAAGCAAAAAAACACCGTCAGTTTCTCCGAAAATACTGTACTTCGTTTTTTTCACGAAAAATCGAAAGTTTTGAAGCCCTCAACTTTATGGGCCAACTATTCAATTGTGAGAACCAGCTTATTATTACTACCATATTATTGCCATGGTTTTGATAATTGCCATTGTCATTGTTGCGTCAATCGACAAAAAATCGCCTTCTTTTTACACAAAAAACAGGTAAACAAAAACTAGCACTTTTTAACAAATTATAGAAAAAGTATCGTGTCCCACACATTGAAAAAGCGACGATTTAAAACTCGTGTGATAGCCACCCTCGCTCCGCTCGGGTAGCTAACTTCACAATCGTTTTAAATCTCTCGCTTTTTCAACTTGTAGCACAATATACTATTAACCCAAAATATTCAGAAATATCAAAAAAGTTCCCATTTAACAACAAAATACGAATCGAAACAAAAATAATCGCAATTGACCCCTTAGGTGAATGTACGAGGTCTGTCCCGAATGTGCCTGACCTTGTGGTGTACCAGGTGCAAGAGCTAATTCTGGTCAACGGTAATGATGTCCCCTTCAAATTACTCCCATTTGGAAGTAATTACATTGTCTTCTAAGTACCGAACTCTTTCTGTTCTGCTGAATATTTTTTTCGGAAGTCTGGCTTATATTTGAAAAAAATATTTTTATCGTGAATAAAGTATTACAAAACATATTGGGTGTGTGAATTTTTCTTATCTTTCTATTTTGAAGCGATAGCTTTTGAATACTTTAATTATATTTGCTGAGTTGACGTAGCCTATTCAAAAGTTTAACAGCGTTAGCTTTTTATTGTTTGAATTAGATGAAATATATTACACAATGCTAATTTTTACTAACCTTTTCTTTTTGTCACGCATGACACTTACGGGTGAGAATAAAAAAATCAACAATATTCTGTCGCGAGAAAACTACTGGCTTCCATTTACAAACAAATTCTTAATTGTAGGATATGATAGTTCGTGACTCACTCTATAATAACTTGTGCACTGAATTATTTAAACTTTATCTGGAAAGAGATAAGTTTATTACTTACAACTGTTTCTTAGGATCTAAAGAAACATGTTGAATCAGAAAACAAAAGTTTGTAATATGATTTAATATGTTTAAATTTACCTTATCCAAACCCTACAAAACATACCTTCTTTCTCCTATACTAGTTACTATTTCATTTTTTATTCCAAAATATTTGTATTTCAATAAACTGTTCCTTTCTCACTGAAGTGCCAAAAACGATTTCAGATTAATGAAATTTATATGTGGAATTTACAGGGGAAGAAGATGTTATTATGCAAGTTAAAGATCAATTATTTGTTGTGAGTCTTTTATTAGTACGGTCTCGATGAAATTGTGTCTACCACAATACATAATTATTCTCTGAATATTCTCTTATATTTATTAGAAAGATCCGCTCAAGGAGCCATGAAGGGAAACAAATGTTCCATCATGGAACATGGATTAAATAGCTATACTTCTATAATGACAAGCAGTATGAAGTTAAATTGCGCGAGGCTGAACTGCGTCCTCATTATTGAATGGCGCTTCCTGTGTACATTTTTCGAAATTTTTGTCATATTTTGGTAAATAAGTTTTTTCTTGTAAAAAAACCTAACATATTGTCGGATTAAAAACTCCTTGCAAAACTTCCATCTCATTACACAAAATATCGAAAAAAGGTAAACACATAGTGTAGATGAAAAGGAGTATTCAATATGTATACTCCTAAGATGAATTAATCGTTTACCTCGGCAGCACGAACGCGTTTTTTCCCGAATTGCTTGCGATACATATTATTCAGAGGATCTTCTTTTGATATTGGAACAATCACATGGGCATGGTTGCCATCTATGCGTATTTTAACTCTTCCATATTTATTATGAATATCCGCTCTAGGAGCCATGAATGAAAACAATTGTTCCATTATAATTATTCCAATGATGTATTTGTGATTATTGTCTATTCCAACACGACAAAACTTTGTTGGTAAAGGAGCAGTTATACTTGGATTTAATAAACTTTCGTAATGATAAACAGTATGAAGTTGAATGGGAGAAAGATGAACTGCGCTCTGTTTATGTTCCCAAGCTAGTTCTGCAAAAAAAAGTATAAGTAGAAAGTTAATTACTGTATAATTGATTATATAATTAATTCAAAAAATTATTATTTGTATAGAGCAAACAACAAAATTAAATTGATAGATTAGAGAAAATAAATGAAAATCATCACGCGAAGAGGTCGGTAAGCACCCCGAAGTAATTGGTATCCGTTTCAGTTACTTTTGCTATTTTCGTAACCGTTTTCACTTCTGTTTCAGTAAATCCGCTTCCTAACGTAGACACTGCCTAAGTCGCAAGTTAATTTGTTTATAATTGTTTTTCATAATAGTTTTTATGCTATCTAACAACACGTAATTAAATGTTTATATATATATATATATATATATATATATATATATATATATTACGATCTTGGAAAGTTTATACATAATGGGAGACATAATGGACATAATGGCGCGAAAATAGTAGATCTACGAAACCTATTTCAATACTTATTCCAGTACTAATTCTAATACTTTTCCAATCCTCTCTTTCAATATTTATTTTTCATAAGGCATAGGAAAACAAAAAATTTCTCTTTGAAGTCAATTTGTATAAATATTGACTAATATTTTAATGTTTTCGAGCAACGTTCGGTTACTAATCAATTAGTGAACATCTGTGGTCGATTGTGTCCAATATATAATGGTGAATATGAAGTGAACGACTCCACCAGTGCCAGGTCTGTGATTTTTATTTCTTGAAGGGATTATTTTTAACAAGAGTAAATTGACGTAAAATAGACCAAGTGTGTGAATAATTCTACAATTTGTCATTTTGAGGCGATAACCTGTAAATACGTTAATTAGGTGCAGTGAAACTGCACAAATTCATCCATATGTTAATACTTTTCAATAATTCGAATTTCTCGATAATTTGAAGAATATTATAAGTTCCGCCGTGATAATAGCCTCTGTAACTCGAAGTACGGCAGTGAGTAACTAACATACTTCAAAAAATTAATATTTATAACCTGAGCGATTGCAGATGATTGGCTTGATGTGTGTGGTGGGAATTGGCGTGTGTGACAAGGGTGAGGTTGACTTGTATGACAAAGATGGTGCTGCTAATATAAATAAAGGCTATGTGCTCGTGTAGTTCTGTGTTAAAAAGAACTGATACCTAATGGTTTCGAGAGTATGGAGAATATGACGTATAAAACACTATCTTTAAGTGAGAAAGTAAAACTGATGTTGGCGTACCTGCCAACTCTTTAACTACCATTTTCAAGAACAAGGGGTAGCTTTTGTCTGCATGAAGACTTCTCGCCTTCCTGTATTGAAAACATCGATAGTGGAATGGATAAAATTCGCTCGAAACCGGAATATTCCCTTATCTGGTTGTATTGTACAAGAAGAAGCTGAATTTTTCGCAACTTGCTTAGGTTACAAGGATTTTAAAGCTAGCTCTGGGTGACTATATAAGTTCAAGAAGTGGAATGGAATTGTATAAGGATTTTAAGTGGCAAAAGTGCTTCTGTTTCGGAATAAGGCTGTGAAATGTTCCTTACTTTAATGTGGAAGAAACTGGTCTTTTTTCAAATGTTTACCAGATAGAACTTTGACATTCAAAGAAGACACTTATCATGGTGGAAAGAAGAGCAAAGATCGTGTTATTGTTATGGTCTGCGCTAATATGTCTGGTAAAGCAAAATTAAAATTATTTGTAATAGGCAAATCACAGAATCCACGATTTTTCAAGGGAGTCAAGTCTTTACCAGGGCTTTACGAGAATAATAAAAAATCTTGAATGACCAGTTTAATATATGAATACTGGCTTCATAAAGTTGATCGCAAATTTGAAAGAGGAAATCGGAAAGTTCTTTTACTTTATTATAATTTTCCGGCCCATCCAAAAGTCTTGATGAAAATACTAAAAGCCGTAAAAGTGGTTTACTTACCACCGAATTTGACTGCAAAATTGCAACCAGTGGATCAGGGAATTATCAAGAATCTTAAAGTTGATTACCGAGAGAGAATCATAAAAAGATTTTTCAAAACTTTGGCTGAAAGAAGGGGGTACTTGATTTGAATTAGTTGGATGCCATTTTCGGTTAGCACAAAGCTTCGTCTGATATCAGTACTAGAATAATTGCGAAATGCTTTTGAAAGGCTGGCTTCGTCAAAGTTGAAGTCGAAAATGCTGCGACACAAGAAGAAAACAAAACATTCTGTGGATGGAATTTCTGAAAAGCGGACTGATCTATAAAGGAGATTAGTATTCATCTGATGACGATAATGATGCCGAGGATCACCACCATCGAAATTCAGAGATGCTGAATTTGATTTAGCAATTTCTTGTGGATTTGTTTCTGAACAAAGTGATATATCAGATACTATCTGCGCTGCTTTATATTTGGCTGAAAACTTCTGCAAGGGAAAAAGTTGCATCAGACAGAAGAAAATTACTGATTTCGTTCATTAAGGACATGCTCTACGGTGACCACATGATCAAACCAGTCCTCGGTTATGAAAATTTTTTTTGGTGTTCACCATGTCCAAGCGCAATGATATATCGCTCTAAAAATTTGGAATATAGGAAATGAGACAATAAACTGCGTTTGTATATTTAGTTTGAGTAATAATTTTGAAAAAAAATTATTCATGTAAAAAATAAATGTGTAAAATTATTTTCATTTATTTTGGTGCTCACTACGTCCACACGGATTGAGATATCGTGCTTAGAATTTGAAGGATTAAATAAAAAGCACTAAAGAACATTTGTATACACCAATATGCTTATAATTTTAAAGAAATTTCATTTATAAATTGATGAAATAGGATATTACCACTCGAGTCGAGCACTTTGCAGGTGATGTTTGGTTTGATGCATTTTAGATTTTTTGATTCACGTATGTTGATAATTGACACAAATTTTGGACTAAATCGTCTAAACATTTAAAAGAAATCAATATAAACAATAACATTTGCACATTCGTTGCAAAACAAAAAATAAGTATCTGCACACACGTAACCTGTCATTATTTTTGGAGCATTTTTAGCAATTTCTAGCGGAGAAAAAAAGAAACTTTCAACGTCGATAAAGTCGAGATCACGTTACCAAGTTCGGTTATGAACATTTTTTGTTGTGTTCCCCATGGCCAAACACAATGATATATCGCTTTTACACTTTGGAATATAGGAAATGCGATAATAAATTGCGTTTGTATTCTTAGTTAGAGTTACTAATTTTGAAAAAAAATTATCCGAGTAAAGAATAAATGTGTAGAATTATTTTCATTTTTTTTTGGTCCTCACGACGTCCACGCGGATTGAGATATCGTGTTCAGAATTTGGAAAGTTATATAGAAAGCGCTAAGGAACGTTTGTATATATCAAAATGTTTATAATATAATATTAGTTCATAACCGAACTTGGTAACGTGATCTCGACTTTATCGACGTTGAAAATTTCTTTTTTTCTCCGCTAGAAATTGCTGAAAATGCTCCAAAAATAATGACAGGTTACGTGTGTGCAGATACTTATTTTTTAATTTGCAACGAATGTGCAAATGTTATTGTTTATATTGATCTGCATTAAACTTTCATAATTACGAACATTATCAACTTCAATAGGGCCAGGATGAACTGCTGCCTGTTTATGCGGACGAACTAATTCTGCAAAAAGGAAGTATAACTAAGAAGTTAGGGGCAAGTCGAGACCACTCATGATTTTGAATAAACTGTACTTTCTGCAATGATAAATCAACATTGTATAGTTTTCGTGAGATATTTCGCACCTACAGCTCATTCCTGGGAACGAAACTACACGTTTTGAGCCAATAAAATTTCACTTTTAAGTTGCACTGGTTAAAAAACTGAAAAATTGATTGTTCTCAGAAAGCGCCGAAACGATTTTTGTTTTGTTTTTGAACCAAAAATGATCGTGAGACATGTCAGAAGTGTGGACAGAAGAAAACTAGGAACTGCAAGCCCTTTTGGTTTGAAGTCAGTCTAGATCCTCCGTGATCTATATATTTCACCTTTAGAAAATAAGTGCATTTTTTAAAAAATGTACCCAAATTATTATCAAATATTTTCAAAACTACAAAATATACTAGATTGGTTTTGAATCGGACATATCAATTTACTGTCGATCTATGTGACCTGTGATTTTTGTTTAGGCTGTGTCTAGTCGTCCCGAAAAATTAGGGGGGTTGGACCAATATTATTTATGTGGCCAGTCACAGTGGTGCCTTCCCGCCCCCACGAGACGTTGGAAAAGAAGTAGGTGTTTCACCAACATTATTTCTATGGCCAATCACAGGGGTGCCTTCCCGCCCCCACCCGAAAATTCGGGACGACTAGTCAAGCTTATGAAAAATATTGTACTAGTCATCCCGATTTTCGGGACGACGAGACACTGCGTAATTTAAAATGATTCTTTTCATTTTAGCGTTATTTTGGTTTTAATGCAAAACATTTCCTGGGAACGGTTTCTTTAATTTAAATTAAATATTTTTCTGAGTGCATCTGGAATTCTGAATCTTCTTGCCAACTTGTTCTTCGCCAACTTGTTCAGTTTTGAATGTTTATAGTTTAGGATTATAAAATATTCAACATCTGACTGAAATAAGATTATCTTGAAGATTTACAATTGAAGATTCTTCAATTCTCAATGTGTATAATTTAGAAAGATGTAATTTTGAATGTATTTTTCTAATAGTTCGATTTTGAATATTAATAATTCAAATTTCTACAATTTTGAAGAGTTACAACTGAAAATTCTTGAGTTTTGAAATAATAGAATAGAAAATTATTCAATTTTTAAGATTTATATTTTAAAGTTAGGTATGTAATTTTGAATGATTCTTTCGAAATTCGCGTTCAATTTCGAAAATTTACAAATTAAAATTCTTCAGTTTTTAAGATTTACAATTTAAGATTCATTAATTTGAAATGTTTATATTTTAAAATGATGTGTTTTGAACGTTTTTTCAAATATATATGTAGTTCAATTTTAAAGACTTACAATGGAAAGTTCTTCAATTTTTAAGATTTTTATTTGGAGAATCTCCACTATTTAATAAGTATGATAGAAAACGACACTATTTTAAATGTGTAACGTAATTTATGGATGGAGCCTCAGGCGTTATTAGTACAAGCATTAACATTATAATTTACGTTTTATATTACAATTTTCATTGATCCCAGTTGGTTTATTGAAACAAAAGCTCAAGTGGTCGGTCCTACCCGACTCTCTCCTAATTATTGTGTAATTGATCACACTGGTCACCAAAAGTTGAGCTACCCTCGACTCTCGGTTTAGGAACTCGCGGTTTAGGAATTCCTAGAATTTCTGGCCCACACAGTTTCTTAGATCAAGGGGCGAGAGACGGTTGCGACTCTCGCCTCGGAAGGGCCGGATGCGCGAATACTCAGTCTAGTATATTGCGCAATGTTATGACAAATGCCAAATAGCTTTCGGGTGAAGCGTAACTCGTTCGGTTCTGTCCTCGTTATACTCTCTGGAATGAAGAAATTTATATGATACGAGTAAGTGAAAGAAGTATAGGAGAGGGGGTGGATTTTGGATTAATCCTTGCATACTACTTTTGATTCTTTCACATCCATACATTTTTTTATGCAAGCTCTTATGGTCTTATGGCTCTTTATATCATTTGGCTCTCGAGTCTCGTTCACACATTCTCGCCATTCTTTCCTTAGTGTAACTCTGGTCGTATTTTCCTTTACACCACAGTCTTTGAAAAAAAAACTCATTACTGACTTTATGTATTAGCGTTTTACCGCAGAAATTACGCAGAAATTGCATAAAAACTGCGTTAACTCTACTTCCATAATTTTCTTTTTACGTTCAGATCCAGCTTCTACACAGCACGCTGAGTGTAAGCACAGAATTCTATATTGCAATTCTAGCTTTATTTGTTACAATTTGACCTTTATTTGTTACAACTTTACCTCAAGTATCGAATCCTATACTTGCGATATTCTGTCTATCCTTATTCATACGTCTGGATTTCTCTACATCTATTTTTTCATCAACTTCCAAGGTACAAGGAATCATCAGCTTGTTGTATCCTCTCTTTGTCTAAGGCAATGCTGCATCGACTGATTCTGCCGTAAGAATCTTATAATCTGCAAACGCCAATCCAGGCACCTTCACTGTCCCAAGATCAAAGACCGCTTTTTTACCACCATACATTGGTTTTATTGCTTTTAGAAGCTAAGGATTGATTCCACACACTTTCAGAACTTCCCAAAGGTTAATTCTATCCACCATATTGAAGGCTTTTTCTAGATCAACAAATGCACAGAGAGCCTTTTTGTTTACCATTAACCAATTTTATATGATCTGCCTCAAACTAAATATCTGAACTGAACATGATATTCCTGGCATAGATCTATATTGGAATTCCCAGATAATTTCTGTTATTTTTACCAATTCACCAATAAGTAATATGGTAAATATTTTGCACGTGGTGAATTTGCAGCTAATCGTTCAAGTAGGGTAATAGTCAGCTGATTACTACAAACTCAGGTAAACTTTCCATGGTTACCCTGCTTGATTTTACCTACAAAATTTCCTGCTCTCAGCACACGTATTCATCCACTCATTCAGCCTCTAAAACAAATACTCGTCACCGTTCTTAGGCATTCAGTGGCCATTTCATCCACGCCAGCAGCCTTACTATTCTTAAGATTTCTAATTACAAACTTAATATCGCTTAGTATGTCGTGGTAATGATGATGTACACCGATTACCATTAGAGCATAGAGTATATGTATACGTAAAAAGAAATATTCATATTCCCCTTAGAAATGTCTCCTGCAATCACCATTTAGATCAAAGAGGATTTTTGATCCCGATTTTAATTTACGGTTTACGATACATCAATAGACCTTACATACTGAATGGACAGGAATTGCTATTATTTTTAGAAGCTTTGCGCTCAGAAATAGGTCGCGCTCCTGAACGCAGGTACGAAGATGAGAAAAGTTTGACAAATGAAGAATTCGAGCAACTTTATCCGATTTCTAAGGTGAATTTTCTTGACCTTTTTACATATTGTAATCCTGTTCCCGTACCAGGAGGGCATAGGTATGTCAGTAAAAAGATCTTTTGTGCTTTCTCTGCTTATATTGGTATATTGGATATTCTAGGTCCGTATTTTTCAAATGCAGCAAACAATGACGGTAGGCCTTTAGTGAATAAGTTTCACAGAGAAGCTAACGGAATGTGCAACTGGTATCGAAGATGTGACATTTGTGTACTTGATCGAGCATACCAAGAAATACTTGCTCTTCTACAGAGAATTGGGTTAAATGTCGTAATGACACCTCTGTTGCAGCGGAATCAAACGCAATTTACAACTCAAGAGGCTAATCAAGCTAGATTAGTAACCAAAACAAGATGGGTAAATGAGGCTCGAAACGGGCATTTGAAAAGTACATTCAAGTTCTTTGCTAAAAAGATATCAACATCACACGTCCCTAGCTTAAATAATTTTCTCCGTATTTGTGGAGGCATAATTAATCAATATTGTGGAGCGATAACGATGTCAAATGCAGATGAGAATCTGGCTATTAGAATGCTGAATCAAGCTAACGAAGTGAATCGTGTAAAGGAAAGAGTAGAGCAAGAACGCTTGAGGGATAGAAGAGCGCGATGGGTTCAATTAACAGCTGCCCATGTACATTATTTCCAGTGCTTACTGTTAATGATGTACGAGACCTAGCATACGGGACTTATCAAGTATACTTAGCACCATCCTACATACAAGACAGCACTCTACGAATTCATGATGCGTAAGAAGAAGAAGATGACGATGATAATGAAGAACGCACATTTGAGATATACGAAAGAACCAACGAAGCTGGCTTCATAAGAATTAGATTATCATCGAGATTTAGAAATGATGTTACACATCAAATATGGATTCATTTTAACGAAGAATACGGCAATGATCCTGAAAATGAAAACGAAGATGGACCTGAAGATGCTGGAATGAAAACCAAAATAGACCCATACTTGGCAACTACTGTACCTGTAAAGCAGGGGCCAGAACATTAGGTGCATGCTCACACGTAGTATCTGCTATATGGTATTTAGGTTATGCGAGGCATGAAGAGAACGTTCGATATCCCTCTCTTCGAGTGTTAAGAAGCGTATTAACCCATTAAGTCCCAACTGGACAAATTTTCACAACGGATTTCAACGCTTGTATTTTCTATGAAAATGAATTGTGGAAAATATGAAAATAAGCGTTTCCGACGTGAAATTTAATAAACTTTCAGAATTTGTGATCAGATTTTTTGAAAAATTTAACTGTCAAAAACTGTATACGATTTTTTTTAAAAAAACATGGTTTTTTAAAAAAAAATTTTTGTTTATGTCAATCTTTCACTTTCATAACATTTAAAATTTAACGTTTGAAGTGCAAAAATCGTGTCTTCGAGACGTAAACTTGAAAATGTAATGGTTTAAATCAGACATGCCCAACTCGGGGAAATTCCCTGCGAGAACACATGTTCCGCGTACCCTACTCTTTCTCCTAGAGAGCGAGAGATGTGGTAGACGCATGCGCGTGGT
>CAKNYM010046826.1:56476-68834 GCA_932195095.1 Andricus curvator | reverse complement strand
AAAAAAAGGGCCAAATACGTTCAAAGAGGCAGGAAAAGGTGACTCTATTATTTAGGTATCGAGTTTTCTTTGTTTGAACTTGAATCCCAAATAATAATAACAAACCCACATAATATTATGTTTATTATAGTAATTCAATAAACTATTCTGTACCATTTAATTTTGTTAAGAAATGGACTTATCGATGGCTGATGAAACATTGACCTATACTACTGCTCCTTAAAAGAAAAGGAAAAGGTCACTCTGTAGTATTGAGGTATTGAGTTTTCATTGTTTGAACTTGAATCACAAATAATTATAACAAGCCCACATAATTTTACGTTTGTTATAGTAATTCCATAAACTATTCTCTACAATTTAATTTGGTTAAAAAATGGACTGTTCTATGCCTGAATAAACATTGACCTATACTACTGACCCCTAAAAGAAAAGAAAAGGTCACTCTGTAGTATTGAGGTATTGAGTTTTCTTTGTTTGAACTTGAATCACAAATAATTATAACAAGCCCATATAATATCACGTTTGTTATAGTAATTTAATAAACTATTCTCTACAAATTAATTTTGTTAAAAAATGGACTTATCGATGTCTGACTAAACCTTGTTTTATACTACTGCTCCTTGAAAGAAAAGGAAAAGGTCACTCTGTAGTATTTAGGTATTGAGTTTTCCTTGTTTGAACTTGAATCACAAATAATTATATCAAGCCCATATAATGTTACGTTTGTTATAGTAATTCCATAAACTATTCTGTACAATTTAATTTTGTTAAGATATGTACTTTTCGACGTCTGACTAAACATTGACCTATACTACTGCTCCTTGAATGGATGTATCTTCTGAGAGACCGTGCTTAAATTACGTAACATCTCAGGGGGGGGGGGGGGGGGAAAAATTTTTTTGCGTTTTTTCCGGCCGGGGGGGGGGGGTCCCTTCACTCATTTACGCAATTTTTTCAAATTCGCAAAAACTTTCTCCGGAAGATTATCTTTTTAGTTATAAATTTTATTATTTGGTTGAAAATTTAACAGTTTTCTTGAAAAGACATCATTTTTTCTTGCAAATTCAACTGTTTTCTTAAAAATTCGTCTTTTTGGGTTAAAAATTCCACTCTTTTCGTATAATATCAACCTTTTGTTTAAAATTCACATTTTGTTGCTGACAAGTCAACTGAAATCTTTTTTGGATGAAAAATATTTTTTCTGAAAATTTGTCTTTTTAATTTAAAAGTTCATCTTGTTTTAGTAGAAAATTTACTTTTTGTTTAAAATTTGTATTTTTCTTTTGAAAAGTCTATTTAAATCCTTTTGGATGAAAATTTAACTCTTTTTTTTGAAAATTTGTCTTTTTGATTTAAAGATTCACCTGTTTTAGTAGAATTTTCATTTTTTTGGAACAAAAATGCAACTGTTTGGTTGAAAATTTAACAATCTTGTTAAAAAGTCATACTTTTTGGTAAAAAATTCGACTAGTTAGCAGAAAATTAACTTATAGTTTACAATTCTTATTTTGGTATTGGAAAGTGAACTGGAATCTTCTTTGGATGAAAATTTAACTATTTTTTTAAAGTTTTTTTTTTTAAATTTATCTGTTTTAGAAAAAAGATTTCATCTTTCTTGAATAAAAATGCAACTTTTCGGTTGAAAATTCAACTCTTTTTTGAAATTTTGTCTTTCTGATTTCAAAATTCACCTGCTTTAGCAGAAATTACATCTTTCTTGGATAAAAATGCAACTGTTTGGTTTAAAATTCAAAAATTTTGTTAAAAAGTCATACTTTTGGTTGAAAATTCTGCTGTTTTGTTGAAAATTTAACTATTTTGTAGAAAACTTACTTTTTGGTTAAATTTAATATTTTGGTGTTAAAAAGAGAACTGAAATCTTTTCTGAATGAAAATTCAACTATTCCTTTGAAATTTGGTTTTAATGTTTAAATTTAAAATTAATCTGTTTTAAGAGAAATTTCATCTTTCTTGAATGAAAAGAAAACTATTTTGTTAAAAAGTCATACTTTTGGTTGAAAATTCTACTGTTTTGTTGAAAATGTAACTATTTCGTTGAAAATTTACTTTTTGTTAAAAATTTATATTTATCTTTCTTGGGTAAAAATTCAACTATTTGGTAGAGAATTCAACTTTTTCGTTAAAAATTCATCCCTTTTAGTTGGAAAAATTCGTCTTTTTGGATGAAAAATTCAACTATTTTCATAATTTTTTTTTTTAATACAAATTTATCTGTTTTAAGATAAATTTCATCTTTTTGGATAAAAATGCGACTATTCTGTAGAAAATTCAACAATTTTGTTAAAAAGTCATAATTTTTGTAACTAAAATCTTTTTTAACATAAAATTCAACTATTTTTTTTTAATTTATCTTTTTGATTCATAAATTATGCGCCTTGGTAAAAATTTCTTTTTTTTTAATGAAAATGCAACTTTTTGGTTAAAAATTATTATTCTTTGCTTGAGTATTTAACTATTTTGTTTAAAAATTAATCTTTTTAAATTGAAAATTCAACTATTTGGGTAAAAGTTAAACCACGTTGTTACAAATTTATTTTTTCGATTGAAGGCTTTAAAAAATTAACTGTTCAGTGGAAAATTCTTTTTTTTTGGTTTAAAATTAATTTTTTAACTGAAAATGTAACTTTCCAATTTTTTAAAGAATGATCTTTTTTAGTTGCAAATTCTCCTTTTTTCGTAAAAAAAAAAATAATTTTCTTGGTTTAAAATTTCATTTTTGTTGGGTAAAAACGCATCAGTTTCGTGGAAAAATAATTTCTTGCTGAAAGCATATTTTCTGTTTGTAAATTCAATTTTTGTAGAGAAAATTCGTCTTTTGGTTTGAAGGTTCAACAATTTAATAACAATTTGAATATTTCACCATTCCTTTAAAATTTAAACCTAGAAGCTTTTTTTGTAACAGCGATCATGTACACATCCTAATTTAAAAATATCTCATTGCAATTTTCTAAATATTTTTCACCCTAGGTCGAAAAAGAACAACTTTTTGGCTGCAAATGCTGTAAGTTCCTTAGATACTTGTAGAAAATTAAAACTACAATGAAATACAACAATGTATAAAAAAATACAAAAAAGTACAAAATTCGTCTCAATAATAGAAAAAAGTTGTACTTTCCTGTAGTTTTGGTTGTAATTTAGTGTATCTATTTGTAGATTCCTGTGAAAATAGTTTTAGTTTCAGTTTTCTGTACTTTTTGGTGAAAATTTTTCCAACAGGGTTGTATCATATTGTATAAGAAAGAGAGAGAAAGAGGAGAGTGGGAGAGTGGGAGAGAAGTGGAAGAAGCGAACGAGAGATAGAGAGGGAGAGGGATTGAAAGAGTCAGCCAGTGGGAGAAGCAAAGAAGAGGTAGAGGATAGGAAGCGTAACCCGTGAAGCGTCACCCGTGAAGCGTTACCCGTGAAGCGTTACCCGTGAAGCGTTACCCGTTAAGCGTTACCTGTGAAGCGTTACCCGTGATTTCGCCTTAAATCCTGTTAGTTTCGCGAGTTCACACCGTGCCATAAGAAGTTATCACTTCAAAGTAACTTACCCAACACTGTTTTTGACAATAAGGCAACTCTGGGTACAAAGTTAGAGAGCAGGAGGTCGTATACTTTCTGGACAGCTTTCGTATTTAACCCAAGTGATTTTGAAAAATGTTCTTTTGGTGCTTGTTCCGTACATGGAAAGACAACATGGTTTCGGTGGAACTTGGTCGTTACGAGTTAATTAGTGTATTGTTAGAGTAGTAGCGTAGTAGCGGTTCTTGTCCTCTTCACCCTCTGCCCCCTCAACCCCTTTGCTGCTTTTCCTGGGTTATCTATACTGCTCCTTCTGTTTTACCTTGAACGCGCAGAATCCTCCTCTTCTTGAAACGGAAGCAGGGCGGCAGAGGGATGGCGGTTTATTTCGACGCGTGCCGAGAATAATCTGCATGGCCATCCTAGCCCAACGTCACTTTTAACCCCTAGCCCCAGGCTGGCAATTTCCTTTTTCTTTTTTTTCTTTTTTTTCCTTTTTCTTTTTATTGCCAACCGGCACTGTAGACAAGAGTGACAGCTTCCCGGAACGAAAGCCAATCTGGAATGCGTTGGAAGGTAGGAGATAAAGAGAAGCAATTAATATCAATCTGATGAGAAATTACACAACCTGACTAGGCTGCTGCAAAGCTGATCGTGGACAAATTTTAGAATCTACCCTGGTGGAAAAATAAAATTAGCTGTGAATTCGATCTTGAGTGTTTCCACTTTGTTTGTATTTATAATTATATGGTCTTCATTTTTGTCAATTTAAAAATAGAAATTTACAAAAAAATACAAAATTACAAAATAATACAAAATTTTTTTGTAAATACAAAGAAAAATCAGACAAATTAAATTTTGTAATCGAAATAATTTTGAATTTTAAACTTTCAAAATTAGAGATTAAATTTTTTCAGTTTAAACGCTCAATACTTTACGCGTATACGTGTAAATTACTGAGCTAATTGAGTAAAGTGAGCTTTTGAAGAAATTATTAAAAAAGAAGCTTTTGACACTTTTCAATTTAAATTTTTTAAATTAAAAGCCGTTAAACTGTAAAATTTCAAATTTTAACTTTTATAAACTGTACAATTTTTTTAAATTCTACTAAAGTGAAAAAAATTAGCCCAAAATCATCTAGATTTTTTGTTGTTGAAAAATTTGAAAATCTTATTCAATATTATTTTCAAATAATTAAAAAAAAAATTGTTAGCTTTTCTAGGAATTTTTATGCAAATTTTTTATTCGTTTAAAACCTTTCTAAATGCTTGAAAAGCTTACAAATTTTGTGTTCGAAATCTTCAAAAATCTACATTGTGTTTTAAATTTTTTAAATCTTTTCACGTTTCGAATTATTTTGGAATCTTTCCAAAACTTAAAAATATATATTTTAATCTTACTCGATTATTTTCCAAATTAATAATCGTTCAATTGTCATTTCTCAATCAAAAAAGTTTTAAAATCTATTCAAATATTCTCTCAAATTAATTTTTTGAAATAAAAAATCATTTTGAATTTTCCCAGCAAAGTTTTAAGAATTTGTTTTCTTAAAACCTTTAAAGATCCTTAAAAAGCTTAAAAATTTTATTCCGAAATCTTCAAAAATCTAAATTCACGTATTGAAAATTTTTCAAATAGAAGAATAAAATTGTAATGTTCAATGTCTAAATTTAATACTTGAAAATGTTAAAGATTCAAGGCTTTTTATTTCAAATGTTTCAGTTTAAAATTGTTTAGTTTTTAATATTTGATTTATAATAACGCATTTTAAATAAAAAGTAAAATATTGCTAAAATTTTTAAAAAAATGTCCTTAATTACAAAATTTCAAATTAAATGGCTAAAAATGGAATATTTTAGATTAAAACAATATTTGACTAAGGTTTTGAACCTTGTAAACTTTTACAACAAACTAAAAAAAATATTAATAAAAAGTTATACAAATTTTTTACTTGTAGAAAATTGTACTTTATTGTTATTTTTTTTTACTTTTCTACAAGAAAATACAAGAAAAATTAGCTTTTTGTATTTAAATGTATTTTCTTGTTGAATTTCGTACATGTCTTTGAAATAATTACAGTTGTAGAAATTAGTGACGCATTCGAGACGACTTCGAGAAAATTCGAGATTTTCTTGAAACATGTTCAGGCGAACTCAAAACTTCATGGAGATCGAGAATCTCGAATAAAAAGTTTCGAGATTCTCGACTCGAGATCTCGAAATTTTGTATTCGAGATTCTCGATCTCCATGAAGTTTTGAGTTCACCTGAACATGTTTCAAGAAAATCTCGAATTTTCTCGAAATCCTCTCGAATGCATCACTAGTAGAAATGTTATACTTTCTTGTAAAAATTTTTTCCACGAGGGCTGTTGAATTTTCAAGCTAAGAAGACGATTTTTTTAAAAGACAGTTAAATTTTTAACCCGGAAAGTTGAATTTTCGACAAAAACGCTAATTTTCAGCCAAAAGAGATGAATTTTCGACCAAAGAAGATTCCCAAAAATTAGTTTGTTTTTTTTTCACAAAATCACAAAAATTTTAACAAGAAAAGATAATATATAAAAAAAATTCCAACCAAAAATGGAACAGCTGCATTTTCAGATAAAAAAATTAATTTTTGACAAAAATAAAACGAATTTCCAACAGAGTAGTTGAATCTTCAAAGAAATAGTTAATTTTTAAACAAAAAGTTGACTTTTTGATCAAAATTGTTTAATTTTCAACCACAAAAATTAATAATTTTCAACAAAATAATTCATTTTCTACCAAATAGTTAAATTTTGTACCAAGCAGTTGAATTTTTAAACAAAATGATTGAACTTTTAACCAAGAAATAATGTTTCACCGAAAAAGACAAATTTTCAACAAAATACATGAATTTCTAACAAGAAAAAATCAATTTTTAACTAACAACACAAAAGTTATATTTGCAATGAAGAACATTAATTCTGAATAAAAAAACCAAAACGAATTGTCAGATAAGTAGTTAAATTTTCAACAAAAGAGATTAATTTTCAGCTGAAATGATCATTATTCAGGAAAAAACGAATTTTCGAGAAAATATTTCAACATTCAACTAAAAAGTTGAATTTTATACCAAAAAGTTTATTTTTCAACCAAATAGATTGATTTTCTAAAAAAAAATGAATTATCAATAAAATAGACGAATTTTCAACTAAAAAAGATTAATTTTCAACCCAATAGTTGAATTTTACACTAAAAAAGATACTTTTGCAACTGAGAAATGAAAAAATTAAATTTTCAGTTGAGAAAAATAAATTTTGCAACGAGAAATGAAACAAATTTTAAAAAAAGAAGTCAAACTTTTATAGAAAGAGATGAAGCTTCAAACAAACAAATTTATTTTTAAATAAGTGATTTAGCTTTTAACTGGACAGTTGAATTTTTGAACAGGAGAGATCATTTCTTAACAAAATAGTTGCATTTTCCACAAAATCATAAAATTGTCAACCAAATAGTAGAATTTTTGGCCAGACGAAATAAACATACATGCATTGTATCATTATTATTTTGGACGAAATCCAAAAATTTTGTTGAAAATTCATTCTTCTGAAAATTCGTATTTTTGTTTAGAAAATTCAACATTTTGGATGCAAATTTTTGAATTATTGACTTTATTTTGTTTTGAAACTCATCTCTTTTTACAGAATTCTAATCTTTTTTGGTTACAAATACAATTATTCTATATTCTATTCTATTCCTATTCTGTTCCTATTCTATTCTATTCCTATTGTATTCTCCATTCTATTTTATATATTATTTTTCATTCTACTTTCTATTTCAATATTCAATTTTCTGTTCTAAATTCTATTCTATTCTCTATTACAATTTCTATACTATTTTCCATTCTACATTTTTTCTATTATATTTTCTATTTTCTATTCTATCCCTATTCTATTCTATTCTATTCTTAATTCTATTTTCCATACTATTTTCAATTCCACTTTTTTTTTCTATTCTATATTCTATTCCTATCCAATTATATTCCTATTCCTACCCTATTCTATTGCTATTCTATTCTATTCCTATTCTATTCTATTCTCCATTCTACTTTCTATACCATTTTCCATTTTACTTTCTTTTTTATATTTTATTTTCTATTCTATATTCTATTCCTATTCTATTCTCTAGTCTATTTTTTATACTATTTTCCATTCTTATTTTTTTCTATTTTATTTTCCATTCTATTCCTATTTTATTCTATTCCCCATTGAATTTTCTATACTATTTTCCATTCCACATTCTTTTTTATATTCTATATTCTAGTCTATTCCTATCCTATTATATTCTTATTCCTTCACTATTCTATTCCCATTCTATTCTATTTTCCATTCTACTTTCTATACTGTTTTCCATTCTACTTCCTTTTTTATATTTTATTTTCTATTTTATATTCTATTCCTATTGTATTCTCTATTCCGTTTTCTATATTTTTTCCATTCTACTTTCTTTTTTCTGTTTTATTTTCTATTCTTGATTCTATTATATATTCTATTCTAATCCTATTCTGTTCTCTATTATATTTTCTACACTATTTTCCGTTCTACTTTCATTTTTTTATTTTATTTTATATGCTATTTCTATTCCTTGCTATTCTATTCCTATTCTATTCTGTTTCATTCCTATTTTATTCTATCCTATTCCTATTTTATTCTATTCTTTATTCTATTCTCTATTCTATTTTCTTTACTATTTTCCATTCCACTTCCTTTTTTTCTATTCTATATTCTATTATATTCCTATCCTATGCTATTCCTATTCTATTTTATTCTTCATTCTATTTTCTATACCATTTTCCATTCTACTTCCTTTTTTAAATTTTATTTCCTATTCTATATTCTATTCCTGTTCTATTTTATTCTATTCGATTCCTATTCTATTCTATTCTTCATTCTATTTTCTATACTATTTTCCATTCCACTTCTTTTTTTATATTTTATTTTCTATTTTATTCCTATTCTATTCTATTCTATTCTCCATTCTACTTTCTACACCATTTTCCATTCTACTTTCTTTTTTATATTTTATTTTCTATGCTATATTCTATTCCCATTCTATTCTCTATTCTATTTTCTATATTTTTTCCATTCTACTTTCTTTTTTCTGTTTTATTCTCTATTCTATATTCTATTTTATTTCTGTTCTGCTCTCTATTCTATTTTCTACACTATTTTCCATTATACTTTCTTTTTTATATTTTATTTTCTATTCTATGTTCTATTTCTATTCTGTGCTATTCTATTCCTATTCTATTCTGTTTGAATCCGATTTTATTCTATTCTATTCCTATTTTATTCAATTCTTTATTCTATTTTCTATACCATTTTCCATTCTACTTTTTTTTATATTTTATTTTCCATGCTATTCCTATTCTATTCTATTCCCCATTCTATTTTCTATACTATTTTCCATTCTACTTTTTTTATATTTTATTCTCCATTCTATTCCTAGTCCATTCTATTCCCCATTCTATTTTCTATACTACTTTCCATTCTACTTCCTTTTTTATATTTTATTTTCTATTCTATATTCTATTCCTATTCTATTCTGTTTTATTCCGACTTTATTCTATTCTATTCCTATTTTATTCTATTCTTTATTCTTTATTCTATTTTCTATACTATTTTCCATTCTACTTTTTTTTATATTTTATTTTCCATTCTATTCCTATTCTATTCTATTCCCCATTCTATTTTCTATACTATTTTCCATTCTACTTTTTTTTATATTTTATTTTCCATTCTATTCCTATTATATTCTATTCCCCATTCTATTTTCTATACTACTTTCTATTCTACTTCCTTTTTTATATTTTATTTTCTATTCTCTTTTCTATTCCTATTATATTCTATTTTATATACTATTTTCGATTCCACTTTCTTTTTGCTATTCAATATTCTATTCTATTGATATCCTATTCTATTCCTGTTATATTTTATTATCATTCTATTCTATTCTCCATTCTACTTTCTATACGATTTTCCATTTTTTCCCCTTTTTTTTATTTTATTTACTATTCTATATTCTATTCCTATTCTATTTTATTCTATTCTATTCTCATTCAATTCTTTATTCTACTTTCTATACTATTTTCCCTTCCACTTTCTTTTTTCTATTCTATATTCTATTCTATTTCTATCCTATTATATTCCTATTCCTATCCTATTCTATTCCTATTCTATTCTATTCTCCATTCTACGTTTTACACCATTTCCAATTCTATATTCCTATTGTGTACTATTCTCTTCCTATTATATTCTGTTTTATTCCTATTCTATTCTATTCCTATTCTAGTCTATTCTTTATACTGTTTTCTATACTATTTTCCATTACACTTTTTTTCTATTCTATTTTTTATTCTATTCCTATTCTGTTCTATTCCCCATTCTATTTTCTATAATATTCTATTCCTATTCAATTCTTTATTCTATTTTTTATAGTGTTTTCCATTCCACTTTCTTTTTTCTATTCTATATTCTATTCTATTCCTATCCAGTTATATTCCTATTCCTATCCTATTCTATTCCATTCTCCATTGTACTTTCTATACCATTTTCCATTCTACTTGCTTTTTTATATTTTATTTTCTATTCTATATTCTATTCCTATTCTATTCTATTTTCTATTCTATTTTATATACTATTTTCTATTCCTATTCTGTGCTATTCTCACAGTATTTCAATATGTAAAATTTCTCTGCTAGCAGAAAAAATATTATCTTATCCGAAGGACTTCTGACTCAGTTAATAAATGAGGAACATTAGTCCCTGACTAATTAAAAGAACCTTAATTGACTCATTTATTATCTAAATTATCTTATATCAATCTTTTTTTTTAATAATCTCCATTTTTGGAATAATATGATTTTTGAAGAAATTCTTTTTTGTATCAAAAGCGTGGAAACCGAAAAATGAGGATGGAGAAGGTGGTGTGGGAAGAAAAGTCGAGGAAACTGGGGGTGATAAGAGACTCAGCCCGTTATGTGCCTATCTCGCTATAAGAGTTATCGAAAGAGAATAGTTTCTGCAGTCGAAAGTGGTAATGGAAGCGGAAAAAAGGAGGAAAAAATAGGGAAGGAGTGTGATCCTGACAGCGAGAATCGTATCTGGGAATCGATAAAATTTTCTTGGTGCTAGCAGAGCGTGCGAAACGATTTCTCTAAGTAAACACCCCTTTATCGTAACGAGACCGCAAATTACTTGTTACGGTTCAAAAACATCTTTTCTCTTTTTTTTTATTCGCATCAATAATCAAGCTGCTTCTTTCTCTTTACTTATATTCAGAAAAATGTATGATCTAGTGTTAAGGTTTATGTTATTCCATTATGTGCCATTGAATTTTCTATTCTACTCTATTTTCTATTTTAAATTTTCTATTTTCTATTGTATATTTATGTTACATATTCTGTACTATTTTTCATTCTACATTCTTTTTTATTGCATTTTCTTTTTCTATTTTCAATTATATTTGTCTACTGTATTTTCTATTCTATTTGTATCATATTTTCTATCATATATCCTATACTATTTTCTATTCTACTTTCCTATCTATTTTATTTTCTATTCTTTCTTATTCGTTCTATATTCTATTCTATTCCTATTCTATTCTTTATTCTATTTTCTATACTATTTTTCATTCTATTCTTTTTTTATTCTATTCTATTCATATTCTACTATATTCTTCATTCTATTTTCTATACTATTTTTCCTTCTATTTTCCATTCTACTTTCTTATCTATTGTATTTTCTATTCTATTCTATTATTTTTTTATTCAATATTCTATTATATTTTCCATTCCATTTTATTCCTATTCTATCATATTCCTATTCTATTCTATTTTTTATTCTATTTTCTATACAATTTTCCCTTCTATTTTCTCTTCTTCTTTCTATTCTATTTTATATTATATTTTCTATTGTATTTTCTATTCTACTGCCTATTCCATTTTCTATTCCATTCCTATTTTATTATATTCTTTATTCTATTTTCTATACTATTTTCTATTCTGTTTTCTATTCTATTGTATTTTATATTCTGTTTAATTATATTATTTTATATTTTTTATTATATATTATGTACTATTTTTCCTTCTACTTTCTATTATATTATATTTTTTATTCTATTTTCTTTTTTCTATTTTATTTTCTATTCTATATTCTATTTAATTCCTATTCTATTCCTATTCGATTTTATTCTCTATTCTATTTCCTATAATATTTTCTATTCTATTTTCTATACTATTTTCCTTTCTACTTTCTACTTTCTTTTTTCTATTCTATATTCTATTCTATTCTATTCTATTCCTATTCTATTTTTTATAATATTTTCCATTTTACTTTCTTTCTTCTATTTTTTCAAATTCTATATTCTAACCCTATTTTATTCCTACCTTATTTTGTTCTATTGAATTCCTATTCTATTCTATTCTTATCCTATTCTATTCTCCATTATATTTTCTGTACTATTTTCCATTCTACTTTCTTATCTATTGTATTTGCTATTCTATATTCTTTTCTATTCTATTCCTATTCTATTATATTCTCTATTCTATTTACTATAATATTTTCCATTCTACTTTCCTTTTTCTATTTCATTTTCTATTCTATATTCTACTCCTATTCTATTCTATTCTCCATTATATTTTATATACTATTTTTTATTCTACTTTCTTTCTTTTATTTTATTCTATATTCTATTCTATTCCTATTCTATTTCTATTCTATTCTCTATTCTATTTTCTATACTATTTGTTCTATATTCTATTCTATTCTATTCCTATTCTATTCTCTATTCTATTTTCTATACTATTTTT
>CAKNYM010046826.1:44730-56466 GCA_932195095.1 Andricus curvator | reverse complement strand
CTATTCTATTCCTATTCTATTCTCTATTCTATTTTCTATACTATTTTCCATTCTACTTTTCTTTTTTTATTTTATTTTCTATTCTATATTCTATTCCCATTCTATTCCATTCTATTCCTATCTCTCCCATTCTATTCTTATTCTATTTTATTATCTATTCTATTTCCTATACTTTTTTTCATTCTACTTTCCTTATCCTATTTTATTTTTTATTCTATATACTATTCTATTCCTATTCTGTTCGATTCCTTTTCTATTCTATTCTATTCCTATTCTATTCCTATTCCATCCTCTATTTTATTTTTTATACTGGATTCCATTCTACATTCTTTTTCATATTTTATTTCCTGTTCTATATTCTATTCTATTTTCTATACTATTTTTCATTCTACTTTCTTTCTTCTATTTTATTTTCTATTCCTATTCTATTCTATTTCTATTATATTCTTTCCCTATTCTATTCTATTCTCTTCCTACTCTATTCTATTCTCCATTCTACTTTTCATTCTATTTTCTTTTTTAAATTTTATTTTCTATTCCATATTCTATTCCTATTCTATTGTATTCTCTTTTCTATTTTCTATACTAATTTTTATTCTATATTATATTCTATTCCTATTATATTCTCTATTCTATTTTCTATACTATTTTCCATTTTACTTTCTTTTTTATATTTTTTAAAATTCTATATTCTACTTCTATTCTATTCATATTCTATTCTGTTTTATTTTATTCCTATTCTATTCTCTATTCGACTTCTATTCTATTCCTATTCTATTCGATTGTTATCCTATTCTATTCTTTATACTATTTTCTATTCTTTTTTTCTTTTTCTATTTTATTTTATATTCTATGTTCTATTCCTATTCTATTCCATTCTATTCCTATCTCTCCGATTCTATTCCTATTCTATTTTATTCTCTATTCTATTTGCTATACTATTTTCCATTCTACTTTACTTTTCCTATTTTATTTTTTATTCTATATTCTATTCTATTCCTATTCTGTTCGATTCCTTTTCTATTCCATTCTATTCCTATTCTATCCCATTTTATACATAATCTATCCCATTGAATTCCTATTCGATTTAATTCTCTATTATATTTCCTATGCTACTTTCCATTCTACTTTCCTTTTTCTATTTTATTTTCTATTCTATATTCTATTCTATTCTCCATTCTCAATCCAATCTAATTTCTTCTTTATATTTTTTTCTTTTCTATATTTTATTCATATTCTATTATTATTATATATAATAATTATATTATATAATATTATGTATATTTGCTATTCCATTTACTATTTTCCATTCTATTTTCTATCAGTTCTTCTATTCTATTATATTTTATTTTCTATTCTGTTTTCTACTATAATTGTTTTCCTGATTGCTATTCTATTTTCCGTCATATTTTCTATTTTCTATTTTCTATTCTATTTTCAATTCTATTTTCTATTATTTTTTCTATTTTATTCTATTCCATTTTATTTTATTTTCTAATAGCGGGGATAAAAATTATTAGAATTTTGGACTGAACACAGAGGGTAAAAAAATTTCCTGCATTTCTGATTCTTTTGCACGATAAGCTCTGTGATAAGCGTAACTAATACTGAAAGTACTCAACCGCCATTCCCTTTCTGGTGTAAATTTTTTTTGTATCTGTTCGTGGTTGGCTATCCAGTTCCGGTGTGCGATGTAGAAAAAGAAATAAAGTGGTGATGCCTTAAGCCACAGGGATTCGTTAATTTTCTCTTGTTACTTTTTTCACTCTCTGAAAACTATCAAGGTAAATTCCAAACTCGCGCTTTTTTTACATTTCACGTTGTTCCTACATTATTCCTGGCTTTTGATTTTTTAAATTATTTTCGAAATTTTTTAGATATTTAAAAAATAAGAAAAATTTGGTTTCATAGCCAAATTTTTTGAAGGAAAACGACCCTTTTTATGGTCGTTTAACTCGGCCGAGTCAAAATTCGTCCAAAATGAAAAAATGTGAAATGAAAAAAATAACTTTATTTTTTAGGAAAAATGTACAATTTTCTAAATTAATATTTCCAAAGTATTCAAAGCGAACTTCAGTGTTTATTCAAACTATTATTTTTTAATCTATAAATAAATCCTTTTTTTCAGAAAAGTCTATTATTATATTCTTGGTTGAAAATTCATCTTGTTGATTAAAAATTTTATTATTTGGTTGAAAATTTATAATTATTTTTTTGAAAATCCAACTATTCAATTGAAAAATAACTTTTTTGTTAAAATTCATATTTTCTGGTTGAGTGGTCAACTTTTTTGTCAAAAATGCATATTTTTTTCTTAAAAATTTCACAATTTGGTTAGATTTTTTTCCTTCTAGACTGAAAAGCTTTTCTTGGTTTAAAAAATGCAACTATCTTGTAGAAAATTATCTGTTTTTTTCTAAGATCCAGCTATTAATCTAACTATCTAAAAATTAATTTTCTTCAATTGAAAATCGATTTTTTATAGAAAATTAATTTTCTTCGATTGAAATTCGATTTTTTATAGAAAATTAATTTTCTTCGATTGAAAATCGATTTTTTGTAGAAAATTAATTTTCTTGGTGAAAAATATGTACATTTCTCTGGATCTGGACTTAACTTTTTTGTTGAATACTCGTTCTTTTTGGTTGAAAATTAAACTTTTTAACTGAAAATTTAATTATCCTATCTCTGGTTTAAATTATTGTAACTTTTTTATTTGAGGAGTTGAAAATTTGGTCAACAATTCATTTATTTTAGTTAAAGATTCATAATTTTAGTTGTCAATTTAAATCTTTAATTCAAAATTTGACTATTTTCTTGAATAATCATTTTTTTTAAATCAATTTTTGGAACAGAAAATTGAACTATTCTATTTTTAGTTCAAAATTTATATTTTTAGTTGAAAATTAAACTCTGGTTAAAAGTTAAACTATTTGGTTAAAAATTCATTTTTTGGGAGAGGATTTATCTCTCTGGTTGAAAATTCAACTTTTTAGTAAATTTTTTTCATTTTATAAATTTGTCTCTATTCGTGAAAAATTCATTTTTTGCAGTATGAATTCAACTGTTTCATTAAATTTGTGTTTGACTTCAAATGTTTTTTTTTTTTTTTTCAAATTATTATATTTTTTGGTTTACATAATAACTGTTACATTTCTCGTCAAAAATTTATGAATTATGTTAAAAATTCTTCTTTCTGGTAGAAAATTGAACTATTTCGTTGAAAATTCAACTACCTTGTCGAAAATTTATTATATAGTTTGAAAGTTCACCTTTTTGATTAAAAATTAAACTATTTTCTGGAAAATTCTTTTTTTGTTGAAAATTAATATATTTTTGACTTAAAAAATTCAAATCTTGTTTGGTTTACATATCAACAATTACATCTTTTCTTAAGAAATAATTTTTTTCAGTTAAAAATTCAATTACTTGGTTAAAAGTTAAATAAGTTTAATTAAAATGAATTTTATTGGTTGAAGATTCATCATTTTTGTATAAAATTGAACTATTTTATTAAAATTCTGTTATATTTTTTGTTGAAAATTAATTTTTTAAACGGAAACTTTAACTATTTTATTTTTGATAGAAAATTAATTTTGTTTAAAAATTGAACTTGTTCTGAATTTAACCTACTTTGTTAAAATTTTTTTTATTCGTTTAAAAATTGAACTGTTTTGTTGAAATTTATTATTTTTTTTTTGAAAATTAATTTTGGTAAGTGTGCATTTAAATATTCTATTTTTGGTTGAAAATTGATTGTTTCTAGTTGTAAATTTATCTCTTTATTTGACAATTTCACCGTTTTGTTGAAAACTCGTCTTTTCGGTAGAAAAGTATTTTTTTGTAGAAAATTAATCTTCTTGTTCGAAAATTCAGCTTCTTGGGTGAAAGTTAACCTTCTTTGTTTAAAATTAATTTTTTTGGTTGAAAATTAATTTTTTCAACTGAAAATTTACCTGTTACATTTTTGCTAGAAAATTATCATTTTTAATTGTGAATGTTCAAAATTAATTTATTTTGTTGAAAATTCGTCTTTTTTGTTGAATTCAACAGTTTTTCATTTAAACAATGAAAAAATTTTTTAGTATAATTATCAAATATTACATTATTCATTATGAATCCATCTTTTTTCGGTGACAAATTCAATTACTTAGTCAAAAATTGAACCATTTTGTTAAAGATTAATTTTATTAGTTAAAAATTCATCTCTTTGGTAGAAAACAGAATTTTTAAATTTAAATTTCGTTTTTCTGTGACAATTTTTTAACTGAAAATTTAAATATTTTTTTTGGTAAAAAATGATCGTTTTCAGTTATAAATTCAATTACTTCATTTAAAATTCATGTACTATGTTGAAATTTTGTCTTGTTTGGTATAAAATTAACCTTCTTGGTTAAAAACGCAATGACTTTATTAAAAGTTTAAATTTAAAATTTAATTTTTTTAGTTGAAGATTCATCTCATTGGTAGAAAATTGAACTATTTTCTTGAAACTTCTTTTTTTTAAACTTCTTTTTTTAAACTGCAAATTTCATTTTTTGTGTATAATTTCATCTTTTTTAGTAAAAAAATTATGGATTTTGTTAATAATTCGTCTTTTTTGTAAATAATCATTCTTCCTGGTTCAAAATTAACTTTTCTGTTGATTATACATTTTTATAATTTGAAAATTCATTTCTTTCGCTAGAAATGTATAATTTTTTGGCTGAAATATCGAATTTTATATTTTTCGTTCAGAATTAATTTTTTTTAAACAATAATATCTTCGGTAGAAAATTGAACTATTTTGTTGAAACTTTTTTTTTAAATTCATTTTTTAAACTGCAAATTTCATTTTTTTGTTGAAATTTGATCTTTTTTTAGTTGAAAATTCATTTTTTTGTTGTTAATAGTTTGTCTTTTTTGTGGAAAATTAATCTTCTTGGTTCAAAATTAATTTTTCTATTGATAATACATTTTTTTGTTTGAAAATTCATTTCTTTCGCTAGAAATGTATAATTTTTTAGTTGAAATATCGAATTTTATATTTTTCCTTCACAATTCATTTTTTTAAAACAATAATATCTTCGGTAGAAAATTGAACTATTTTGTTGAAACTTTTTTTTTAAATTCATTTTTTAAACTGCAAATTTCATTTTCTTGTTTTGAAATTTGATCTTTTTTAGTTGAAAATTCATTTTTTTTTGTTCGTTAATAATTCGTCTTCTTTTTGAGAAAAATTATTCTCCTTGGTTCAAAATTAACTTTTCTGTTAATAATTCATATTTTCGTTTTAAAATTAATTTCTTTTGCTAGAAATGTAATATTTTTTGGTTGAAATATCAAATTTCATATTTCTCGTTCAGGATTGATCTTTTTTATAGAAAATTCAACTGTTTGGTCGGAAGGTGAACTTTTTTGTTAAAAATTAATTATTTCAGGTTGGAGGTTAATATCTTCCGTTCAAAATTTAACTATTTTGTTGGAAATTCGTTTTTTTTTTGTTAAAAATTAAGATTTAAATTTTTTTTATTTTTGACTCTTTTTAGTTTAATCTAAATGATTAACTATTTTCTTTCCCAAAATTACTTCAATAATCACGAAATGATTATCAAAAAGAAGGATAGAATATTCAATTTGAAAAATGTATCAGCACAGTTTCTAATTCACTCTTGCTTCCAATTGAAATATTCTGAATTTTAACTCTAACTTTTTTATTTCATTTTAAAATATGAGTAGAACAAAACTTTACATTTTGTAAGTTCTTCCAACGAGAAAGGAAAAAAAATCACCTTCAACCTGGAACCGCGTTGAATATTTGCATTTATATAGCACATAGCTATATAAATAGAGCTTTCAGTACATTAAATTTTCCATTTTACCTTTGAGCGATTTTATTTTCAAATTTTTATATTTTTACGGAGTCGGAATCGAAAAAGTTATAATGCCGAAGCGTAATCTTGCATATTCATAGTACTGGCAAAAATATTAGTTTACACATTTCTATCGAAAAAACCTCTAAAAAATCAAATTCCATTCGAAATAAATCAGTAAGAATTTTCACTGATCACTTAATGCACTTCTACTGAGAAATCAGTGAAAAACTACGGAAATTTTAGTGAACTCACTAATTTTCAATGAAACTCGTTTTTTTATTTCCGTAATGACGCATTTTTTTTGTTTTTGTGGTGACTAGTTTTTTTATTCCTGTTATGAATCTTTCTCTTGTTCCCACAATGACGCATTTTTTATTCCTATAGTCACTCGTTTTTTTTATTCTTGTAATGGCTCTATTTTTATTCCTGTAATGAAACTTTTTTTGTTCCTGTACTGACTCGTTTTTTTATTCTCGCAATGACGCATTTTTCATTCCTGTAATGACGCATTTTTTATTCCTGTACTGACCTGTTTTTTATTTCTGTACTGAATCGTTTTTTTATTTCTGTAATGACGCATTTTTTTGTTCTTGTGGTGACTCGTTTTCTTATTCTGTAATAAATCTTTTTTTTATTCCTGTAATGACGCACTTTTTATTTCTGTGGTGACTCGTTTTTTATTCCTGTGATGACTCTTTTTTTTATCCCCGTAATGACGCATTTTTCATTCTTGTAGTGACTTGTTTTTTTATTCTTGTAATTACTCTATTTTTATTCCTGTAGTAACTAATTTTTTTATTCCTCTAATGAATCTTGTTTTTTATTCCTGTAATGACGCATTTTTTATTCCTGTAATGAATCTTTTTTTATTCCCATAATAACTTTCTTATTCCTGTAGTGACTTGTCTTTTTGTTCCTGTAACGGCTCAATTTTTATTCCTGTACTGGCTCTTTTTTTTAACCTGTAAGGAATCTTTTTTTTTTAATCCTATAATGACGCATTTTATATTTCTGTGGTGACCCGTTTTTTTGTTCCTATAATGAACATTTTTTTTATTCCTGTAATGACGCATTTTACTGACGCAAACTACTGAAAGTTTAGTTAATTCACTGATTTTCAGTGAAACTCCACTGATTCGAATTTAGAGAGAGTCAGAACTTTTTTGAAAAAATTTAACAATTCACCTAAATTAAAATTTAACTTAAATCAATTAAAATTGTTACTAATTTCGATCAGTGACTTAATTATACCAGACCGAGTTTATATCCTTGGGGCCAAAATATATTGTTTTCCAAGGCAGAATATGAGACACGAATTTATTTTTTTCAGTGAACAATTTTTTTTGGGAACTAAGGGCTATTTGAATATTTAGGTATTTTTCAAAAAATTACGGAATTTCAAACGAATTTTTGTAAACTTACCTCAAACTTACTGAAAACATAATTACCATAACAAATTAGTCAAAGTAGGTGCCCCGCGTCCACAAAAAAGGGGAAGTGTAGCCTATTGAGACGTTAATTAATTTGATTAAAATCTCCCCCTCGCGTACCATCCCTCCCCTACTCGCCCTACTTTCCCTTACTTCCCCTACCCTCACATCAACCTTTGCCACGTCTTCCCAACTTCTTCCTCCTCTACTTCTTTCTCTCCTCCCTTCCTCAGCTAACACTCCACTTCCCCTACTTCCCTTCCTCAGCCATCACTTTCCTCTAATCAACCTCATTTCAAATAATTTCCCCTAATTCCTCTCACTTAGAGTCACTTCTCTTATTTCCATTCCCCTTATTCTCCCTCATTCACCTCACTCCCCCATTTCCCAGTTTCCCATACTCCCTCTTCACCAATTTCTCCTTATTTCCTCACACTTCACCTGCTTACACTCCTATTGTTTCTCCTTGTTTCCCCTACTTTCCCTCCACTCATTTCACTTTCTCACCTCCTCTCATTTCCCTTACTCTACTGTCCCTCTCCACATTTCACGCACTTTCCCTCCTCTCGTTTCTCCTCGTTTCCCCCAGTTCGCCTTTCCTCATTTCACCTTCTCGCTCTCCTCTCATTTCTTTTACTTTCTCTAAAGTCCTCCACTCATTTCACCTATTTATGCTACTTTTTCCTTTCCTCGTTTCCCCTCACTTCTACTTTCTCTACCCTCATTTCCCCCCACTTCCCCTTACTCATCATCCGTCATTCATTCTAACTTACCCTAATTCCCCTCCTCGCATTTCCTCTCACTTCCATTACTTCCCCTCCCTATATTTTGTCTCAACCTACTTTATTCCCTCATTTCTCTTTACTACCTCTACTTCCCTCTACTTACCTCTACTAATTTCCACTAATTTCCACTCATGTTCCATCACTTCCCCTACTCCCCCTCCTCTCACTTGCCCTACTCTAGGTATTGAAATTTCTAGGTTTTAAAATTTTGGAAATTTGACATTTCTAAATTTTTTCAGTTTCATTAACTTTTGCTTTCGGAATATTTCAATTTCGATTCTAAATATATGCAATGTTCATATAAATATGAATAAAGAAGAGTCATTAAAGGAATAAAAAAAAGATTCCTTACAGGAATAAAAAACGAGTCAGTACAGGAATAAAAATAGAGTCATCACAGGAACAAAAAAAAAACGAGTCACTACAGGCATAAAAAAGCGTCATTACGGGAATAAAAAAAGATTCATTACAGAAATAAAAAAAACGAGTCAGTACAGGAATAAAAACAGAGTGATTATAGGAAAAATATAGAGTGATTACAGGAAAAAAGAGAATTATTACAGGAATAAAAAAACATGTCACCAAAGAAATAAAAAATGCGTCATTACAGGAATAAAAAAATTAGTTACTACAGGAATAAAAATAGAGTCATTACGGGAATGAAAAAAAAAGATTCATCACAGGAATCACAAAACGAGTCACCCCATAAATAAAAAATGCGTCAGTACAGGAATAAAAAAAAAAGATGCATTGGAGGAATAGAAAAATTAGTTACTACAGGGATAAAAATAGAGTCATTACAAGAATAAAAAATGCGTCATTACGAGAATAAAAAAAAAGATCCATCACAGGAATAAAAAAACGAGTCACCACAGTAATAAAAAGTGCGGCACAACAGGAATAAAAAAAGATTCATTACAGAATAAAAAACGAGTCAGTACAGGAATAAAAAACAAGTCAATACAGGAATAAACAAAGAGTCATTACAGAAATAAAAGAACGAGTCAGTACAGGAATAAAAACAGAGTGATTATAGGAAAAAAATAGAGTGATTACAGGAAAAAAGAGAATTCTTACAGGAATAAAAAAACATGTCACCACAGAAATAAAAAATGCGTCATTAGAGAAATAAAAAAAAATTCATTACAGGAATAAAAAAATTAGTCACTACAGGAATAAAAATAGAGTTATTACAAGAATAAAAAAACAAGTAACTATAGGAATAAAAAATGCGTCATTACGGGAATGAAAAAAAAGATTCATCACAGGAATAACAAAACGAGTCAACCCATAAATAAAAAATGCGCCAGTACAGGAATAAAAATAAAGATTCATTGGAGGAATAGAAAAATTAGTCACTACAGGAATAAAAATAGAGTCATTACAAAAATAAAAAAACGAGTCACTACAGGGATAAAAACACAAGTAACTACAGGAATAAAAAATGCGTCATTACGGGAATAAAAAAAAATCTGCCCGCTTCGCGGGCACATTCTCATGGCGCGCTTCGCGCGCGGCTCGCTTCGCTCGCAAGTTTGAGCGCGCCTAGGGCGCGCGACTGTTGGATCTCGCGCTTCGCGCTCGATCATATATTTATCTCGCGCTTCGCGCTCGATTGTATATTCACCTCGCGCTACGCGCTCGGGCGTATTTGCATCGCGCTTTACGCTAGGCTCCTCTAGATTTTTGAACTTCGTGTTCGACTTCGATGAAAAGAAAAAGTTTGTTTACAAATATTATAAAATTATCAAAACCTCTACATATTAAGTGATTGTTAAATTTGCTTTTATTTTAGACTGAAAAGGAACTTTATTTACTCAAGGTTCTATCGACCTTAAGGAACACATTCTCATCCAGACACTCGCGCTTCGCACTCGATATTTGATTTGAACATCATTTGAACCGTATGATAGAAACAAAAAAGTTTGAGCGCACTTACGGCGTGCGATTTGGTAAATACACTGAGCGCGCACTTTGTGCTTCGTGTTATATGTTCTTCATATAAAAATTACTAAATTTCTATTTGATTTTAAATGAAAAGTAATGATATAATTCAGGCGACAAATTTTATTAGTAAACATTTTATTTTAGCTTGTGCCGTTTATCAAAAAAGTTAATTTTTTCATTTTGAATATATTCTTACCACAAAAATTGATTACGGGTGTGTAAGTTTTTTTTGAATGCACAATTTTTGTTCATTTATATGTTTTCGTACCTTGCATTGTTTTTTCAAAAATTTGATTTTTTTTACTGTCAATGTTATTTTCACGAATAAAACAAAAACCACGCATCCTATCGAAACATGAGTCACAATAAATTTGTACCTCTTCCTTGGATGAACAAATCTTGTCTCGATCATTTTTTCGTAGCTGGTAATATTCGTCTGAAAATTTGATTTTTCTATTTTCAATGCTGTTTTTTACGAATAAAGCAAAAACTACGCGTCATATCAAGAAGTGAATGATAAGAAATTTGTAGATCTTTTTTAGGTGCACAATTTTGGTGAGATGACCTTTTCTGGTATCTTGCATAGTTTTACAGCAAAATGGCTTTTTTGATTTTTCATTAATTTTTTGTGCGATCAAAATTTGAATTTTTTATTTTTCGAAAAATTCAAAAAGTTGTCATGAAAATATTATAGGGTGTTCAGGAATCAACGTCTTTCTCCTCTTGACTTTTTTCATATCGTGCGTTTTTCGGCTTAAAATGATCATTTTCGTTTGTTTTTTGGAATTTTGAAAATGCTATAACTCCAGTAATTTTTTTTTTATCACGAAAAGTCATTAGAATATTTTGTTCGTCATTTTGCGTACTACTAATAACCGTACATAGAATTTTCAAATCTTCCAAAAAAGTGGTCTCAAAAATTTTCAAAATGTGCTCACTTTTTGGATTTTCATCCAAAATAGCTGGTTAACGAACTCGTTCTCTATTTTTCGGCCATAAAAAAGTGTGCCAAAGCTCAATCAAATCTGACCATTTTTTCGAAAGTTATCGTGGCTACAGACAGACAGACAGACAGACAGACAGACAGACAGACAGACAGACAGACAGACAGACAGACAGACAGACAGACAGACTACAGACTACAGACAGACAGACACCTTCGTAAAAATCGTTTTTTCTGACTCAGGAGGTCTCAAAACGTGGAGATTTGATGAAAACCGACTATGTCAAATTTTACATAAAACCAATACCTTCTCATTAGAATGAGAATGTAAAAAGATTCATACAGGAATAACAAAACGAGTCACCCCATAAATAAAAAATGCCTCAGTAAAGAAATGAAAAAAAAAGATTCATTGGAGGAATAGAAAAATTAGTTACTACAGAAATAAAAATAGAGTCATTACAACAATAAAAAAAGGAGTCACTACAAGAATAAAAAATGCGTCATTACGGGAATAAAAAAAAAGATTCATTGCAAGCAAAAAAAAATGAGTCACCACAGTAATAAAAAGTGCGGCATTACAGGAATAAAAAAAGATTAATTACAGAATAAAAAAACGAGTCAGTACAGGAATAAAAAACAAGTCAGTACAGGAATAAACAAAGAGTCATTACAAAAATTAAAAAAAAGATTCATTACAGAAATAAAAAAATGCGTCATTAGAGGAAGAAAAAAGAGTCATTACAGGAACAAACAGAAAGATTTATCACAGGAAT
>CAKNYM010046825.1:126646-139652 GCA_932195095.1 Andricus curvator | reverse complement strand
GGGAAAACGTTCTCACATCCAGGCGTCATAAAAGGATATATAAAGTTTATGCTCATAAAACTAAAGGAATAATGTTACATTCTTTTGGGACGTTAGTGAATTCATATTTTTCATCATATTTTTATTTACTTTTAGCCTATTTTTTCATATAATATATAATGATTGACCAGAAAAATGTTAAAAAATGCGAATTTATCATTAAACTTAGCGTACAAAGCAATATTTAGTAAAACATTAAACATTATTAAGTAAAACTAAAGTAAAATTAAAATTATTAAAAGTAAAATTATTAAGTAAGTGTTTAAGTAAAACATTATTTCAAACTTCAAAAATTCTCATTTTCTCAATATTCAATTACTGACATTGAATTCTGAACTCAGTAGGAAGAGGAAATAAAGTGTTAGAAAAAAAGAGTCAGAAGAGGCGAAAAAGAGGTTTCAGGGCTTCAGGTACCTGACGCCGGAGTTTGCACTTTTGCAGTAGGATAAAAAACGCAGTAGAAATTCGGCCAAAGTTACTGCGCTAACTGCTTCCTCTGGCAAGCCTGTCGGAGGATAAGCACTCAAACAGTAGCCAAATTGCTCGTCCCATCTCTACTATTTACAAAAATTTTCCAAATTGTCAAAAAAGAATGTGGAGATTTGAAGGCAATTTTTGTAATGTTGCAGGATTTTGAATAAATTTTTAGGAAAAATTCGAATCATTCTCTAAATTTTAGAGCATTGAAAATGATAACGTGGATTTATCTTTTTTTCAACTAAATCTGAATTTAAAAAAATTATTTTATTTCTCTTATATGTCTCATCTAAAAAAAAATTAATAAAAAACTACATGAATTTGAGAAACCAAAGTTGTAGACGTTATATAGAACTTGATTACATACGTATATTATGGCTTATGCCTATACCGAGCAATTTTTTATTTAAATCGGTGATCATTAGGTTGTCCAAAAATTTAAAAAATTAGGTACAAAAATGCATTGCAAAATTTTTTTTCACCCTAGAGGGCAAGTCCCCCCCCCCCCAAAGTGCCACCGGGCATTTCAAAATCCCGTTCAATTAACATGGGGAAATTTTGGATTTTCGAAAAGTTGAACTCATACTTCAGGGTTTGATCAAAACGTGCCAACTTTTTTAAGGATTGAAGAGAACTACCTATGAAATAAAACCATACTCATAACTTTTATTTTTAACCCGCCCTTACCCCCCCCTGCCCCCTACACACACACAGCGCCCCAAATACGACCCAAAAATCAAAAAACTACATTTTTACGTATTATTGTTACTTTTTAGCAATTTGCGTCGTCTTTTTCATATAAATAATTACTAATGGACAATTTTAATATATCCCATGACTTTTTAAACAATTTTTAATTGTTTGAACAAATGTAACTTATTTAAACAATTATTTATTCCCAAAAAATGTAAAAAATAATCGTATTTTCTGATTGAAATGTAATAGTTTGTCATTGTTTGGAATAGTAATTTGTTTTTAAAAACATTATGTAATTATTTAAACAATTACTTATTGTTTACTCTCAAAACTTCTAAAAATCGATCCAGAGATGTCCAGTTTTTTCTCAAATTGGTATCCTATGCTACTTTTTGTTGACTAATTATATAATTTTGATACATATCTCTTTATATTTAATAAATTTCTATTTGTTTAAACAATTTTGATTTGCTTGAGCAGTTTTTTACGATAACTTTACAAAATTAAATTAAATAAAATACATATAATTTTTTTTCTGACTGAATAGTGTATAGAAAGAATATATTAACCATTTTTCAATTTTTTAAACAAATATAATTTGTTCAAACAATTACTTTTCCAAAAATATTTTTTACATCGTATTTTATGAATTAAACAAAATATTGAATGATTTCGAGGAGTAATAAATTTTGCTAAAAACTTTATGTTATTGTTTATACAATTAATTATTGTTTTTTTTCAAATTTCCTTCAGAATTTTCATTTGTAAAAAACTGGTTTAAGAATAAAATAAATTAAATTTTTGGACAAACGACACAAACCACGATAAAAATGAATAGAAAAAAATTGCTCACTCAGAAAAGAGCTACACATTTTTTGATGAAAGTTTAAATTGAAATACACGTTGAGCATTGAAGAGGGATACAAAAATTGATTTTACAAGACAAATTTTTACGTGACAAATTGAACTGTTCGAAAGCCTTAGTAGTTAAAGAAATATGACCTCCCGATTGTGATTTTATAGAATATTCTCAATTTTGAAATAACTTCAAAATACTTGATTCAAAATTAAGCGCTTTTATTCCATTTTAAATTGTAATTTGATATATACTTAACATTATTTTTTAAAAATTCGATTATGTTGAATAGATATGTTGAAGTTTTGAAGAGATTTAAAATTAATATAAAACTTGAAATGATATTAAATAATTTAAAATAAGTGAAGATTTCGAAAAAACTTTAGAATCTTTCTACCAATTGTTAAAGGTTCAATGAGAATAAAAATAATTTGTATGATTCCTAGGAAAATTGAAAATGAGTTTTTACTTTTAAAAAATAATTTTAGGAGAATATTTACAGAGATGAAATTGTTAATAAAGAATGCGGAAGATTTGAAGGCAATTTTCGTAATTTTACAGGATTCAAGATAAATTTTTAGGAAATATTCGATCTGTTCTGACACATATGTAGAAGTTTCGACAACATTTTTTAAATAATTTAATAATTTTGAAAACTAAAAATTTATTAATTCATTATTTTATCTAGACTATTTAGAGCATTGAAAATGATAACGTTGATTTATGTTTTTTTTACAATGAAAAATTCTGTAATTTTAATGCTTTACATTTGAAATTTCTTTAATTGTCAAAAAAGGATTTCTCTTATCTGTCTCATTTAAAAAAAAAATTAATAAAAAAGTACATGCATTTGAGAAACCAAAGTTTTAGACATTATATAAAACTTGATCATATTATGTCTCATGCCCATGCCGAGAAATTTTTTATTTAAATCGATTTCCTTATAACATTAAATCCCACCAAGTTTTATAATAATATAATAAATTTAAAATTTAAAGTTTAAATTTATTATAATGAATCATCGTGAAAGCATAAAATCTATCATTAAAGTTTTATAATGTCTGAAATGGTTTTTCAAAATTTATTTCTAACATTTCAATATGATCATGTGTAAAAAATAGTTTCAATAACTTTTATTAAAAATATTTCTTTTCAAACCAGCCTGGCCAACAACTTCATAATTAATTGATCTACTTCAATTTTTAAGTATCATGCAATTTTACGGCGATACCACCCTGAAAACACCAGTTCTCGTGAGATCACTGAAGTTAAGCATTGTTGGGCGCGGTTAGTACTTGGATGGGCGACCGTTCAGGAATACTGCGCGCTGTTGGCCCGTCGTGGGTGTGGTGGGCCCACATTGGTAGTAAATATCCACCTAGAAACACTACCCGAATCGGATAGTGAGGCAATGAACTCTCGAGTTCGAACTGCTAATCAATTTTTTTTTATGCAATTTTACTATATAAATTTAACAACTGCGAACAATTTAATATTTATCAACATAAATAATTTCATTATTTTTCAATAGTCATGTCAGAAATTACTGAGATCTTTGAACGATTTAGCCGTTACCGACGCTGTCTCTAGAGACTGTTCACTAAGCTTCTGCCAACAACCGCAAGTGCAACGTGGCGCTGTCAGCATTTTCCAAATACAGAGCCCTCTATATTTCGAAATGCTTTTCGCGCTAAGAGACAAACACTTCTGCTATCCATCACCTCGCTCCTACACTACGTTTTAATGATTGCATTTCAATCAGAAATAATATTTTGCCAATTTTTATATAATCTATGCATACTGCATTGCTAAATTCTTCTTTTTCGGTGAAGTGAAAATGCACCAGACACTTGTAATTGGCAAAAGAAAATACGATGTGATCAGCCGCCATATTTAAATAATTTGAAATACAAGAGCTTCTAGGTGAACATTACAAATATTAAAAATATATACTTAGCAGCAATATAGCAACTTTAATTGACCAGACAGACCTGCCCCATAATATTACCTATCATTAAAATAAAATATTTCAATTTTCCTCTTTTTAAAGTGGCGGAAAAAATAACATGGGAAGGTCGGTAATTCGTATTTTAAAATGTCTCACATGCCCTTAGGAGGTTTAGAAACAATTGAACGTAAAGTAAATTATTTTGCTTCGCCATAAAAAAGATAGGTTAGGTTTACTTAGTGGATATAGATTTATATTTACTATTTTTTTTATTGTACTTACCACAAGTCTATTAATTTTCGGAAAGCCGGATATAAAACACGATAAACACGACAAAACACGATAGTAAAATTCTTCGACAGATGCCAAAAGATGCTGAAAACACTTTTACTGACTTTTACAAACACCAACGATGGTCAGGCGTCATCAAGTTGATAGCGTGTGTGAACAGTAGACTGTCGTGTAGAAGGAAAACGAAGCTGACGAACGGAGACGGAGATAATATATATTACACGCCGCGCCACTGATCCGCGCGTTTTACAATTATTCAAATTCGCACATATACTAATTCTGTGTGATTTTGATGTCGGAAATTAAAATTTATGTGAACATAAATTAAATTTTTAACTGCATATCATTTTTAATATTATTCGATCATTCTTCATAAATATTACAAATTAAAAGTGCAAAGAAAAAATAAATTTCACTTGAAATTTATTTGCGATTAGAATTATTGAAATTTTTTAATTTATACCAATGTATGTAATTTAAAAACAAGTTGAAAAATAGATTCAATTGATTAAGAAATTTTTTAAATATAAGTTAATTTTCACGCATCTTCATGATGACGAAATGCGACTCATAAAGCTCGCAGCATGTGCCCATGTTCCGTGCTAGCGAAATGCGACTCATAACGCTCGCAGCTAAGTGACCATCATATATTGCTGGCGAGATGCACGCGTTCTCGCACGCATTGCATGAGAATCACGAAATGCGGGAGACGTGCGTCGCACGCATTGTTATCTGGGTGTGGTTTTCTTTGTTTTTTCAAATCATTTTTTCAACAATTAGCGCGTTTGTTGTGACTTATTTCTAACCCAAAAAGTGATTACGTGTGAGTAATTTTTATTTATGAACTAAAAATAATACATTAAATTTCGATGAAGTTTGCTTAATTCGGGGTGAATTTGAACGAATTCAGATCAGTTCATAAGAGTTTTAAACTATTCAAATTAAATTGGAAAGAATCTAATTTTTGACTTATGACCACAAGTGATATATCGTTGAGATCGCCAAGAACCCGCTCACGTACGCACGTCTATTTATACCGCGCTCCTGATTGGTCCAGCAAATCACATACATTATTATTTTGGCCCACCTTCCACCCGCAGGTACTTATGACCTGGTACTTCACTACTAAACGTGGTCGCGAAATGCGGCAAGTGATTAGTAGATTTGTTGGTGTCAGTCGTTGTTTCGGAACTCTACAGGGTGTCCCACCACTTATACAACGCCTTGTACTATATGACAGTGCACAAAAAAATAAACAAAAAGGTCCTCCAGCAAGAATTTGTCCGAAGCTTTGTTTCGACACAAAAAAAACTTCAAAGTTGGGCCTAATAAACCAATGAGGAGCGAGCTTTAGCGACCACTTGCACGTGTCTCAAACGTTAATATATCATGTGATTTTTGGCGACACACTCTATTTCTCGCATAAGGTATTCCCCGTCGAGTTGTCGCTCTTCCATTGTTTATTGAAAAACGCAAAAGTTCAAACCCCCAAAACCTTTTAAGATTCTGAATTTTTTTCTCCCTAACATTTATTAACGAGATCAAACTAAAAAAAAAACAACCCTTCTCCCAGAATTTCTATTACATAACTTGTAACAAAAGTAATGAAAACCTGAACATTCGCAAAAGCCAGCAAACTTAATCTCTTGAAAATTTGTAAGCAAGCCTAACATGATATTACACCTTTTCCAACAAAAAAGTTACGTTTTTCGATTCGTCTCAGAATTTTTGTTCGATAACTTGTAACAAAACTAAGAAAAAAACTGAACATTTACGAAACCTAGCAAAATTTCTTTCTGTAAAATTCGTTACCAAGATTTATATAAAAACAAAAACACATTTTCTAACAACGATAGTTATACTTCTTGATTCCTCTTAGAATTTCTGCTACATAACTTGTAACAAAAGTAACAAAAACCTAAAAATTCGCGAAGCCCAGAAAAATTGCTTTGTTCAAAATTTGTAAGGAAGCCTAACATAAGATAACACATTTATCAACAAAAAGAAGTTACTCTTTTAGGTCCTCAGAATTTTCGTTACATAGCTTGTAACAACAGTAACAAAAAACTGAAAATTTGAGAAGCCCAGCAAAATGTGTTTCCTGAAAATTCGTTGGCAAGATTAAAATAACACTACAACTTTTCTAACAACTAGAGTTAAGCTTTTTGATTCCACTAAGAATGTATGTTACATAACTTGTAACAAAAAAAAAAAAAAAAAAAATTGATTAGCAGATTGAACTCGAAAGTTCATTGCCTCACTACCCGATTCGGGTAGTGTTTCTAGGTGGATATTTACTACCAATGTAGGCCCACCACACCCACGACTGGCCAACAGCAACGCAGTATTCCTGGATGGTCACCCATCCAAGTACTAACCGCGCCCAACAATGCTTAACTTCAGTGATCTTACGAGAACTGGTGTTTCCAGAGTGGTATCGCCGTTGGCGATATATATAACAAATATCTTGTAACAAAAGTAACAAAAATCTGAACATTCGCGAAACCCAGCAAACTTACTTCCTTGAAAATTTATAAGCGAGCCTCACATGAGATAGCACATTTACCGACAAAAAAAGTTCCTCTCTTCGATTCCTTTCAGAATTTCTGTTACAAAACTTGCAACAAAATTTACGAAAAAAACTAAAACTTCGAGAAATCCTACAATATTTCTTTCTCAAATATTTGCTGGTAATATCAAAATAACACAATACCTTTTCTAACCACAAAAGTCATTCTTCTTGTTTCCTCGTCGACATTTTATTACATAACTTGTAACAAACTAAAAGCAGACTGAACATTTACGAAAACCAGCGAACTTGCTTTTCTGAAAATTTGTAACCAAGTCTAACATAAGACAACGCCTTTACCAACAAAACATATACTTTTTTCGGTTCCTTTCATAATTTCTGTTACATAAGCTGTAACAAATGTAAAAAACTGTAAATTCGAGAAAATCACCAAATTTCATTCTTAAACTTTGGTCGTAACATTACAATAACACAACAACTTTTCTAAAAACAAAAGGCACCCTTGTCCATTCCTCTCGGAATTTCTGTCACATAACTTGTAACAAAACGAACAGATAATCTCACACTCATGCAACCCAGCAAAAATGCTATGTTGGAAATTTGTAAGCAAGCCCAACACAAGATAACTCATTTATCAACAAAAAAGTTACTTTTTTCGGTTTCTTTCATAATTTCTGTTACATAAACTGTAGCAAAAGTAAAAAAAATACAAGAAACCCACCATACTTTCATTCTTAAAAATTTACTAGCAGCACCAAAATGACACAACACCTTTTTTTACAATAAAAGTCACACTTTTTGATATCTCTATTCCATTTTTTAAAAATGTATTAGAGTTTGTCAAGTGTAGCCTTATCTGTTCGATGCTTTGCTCAAAAAGCTACCCAAAGAAGTTTAAAAACATCAATTCCCATTATGTAACTGAAAGTGAAGCAGTATTTGCTGAAAACGAGAAGAAGTTTCAAAAATTGGTAACTTTGTTGTCCTTTGGCCTTTTTTGAAAAATGTCTTTGAGTTTTTCGTCAAAGTGAAACTCTTTCTGTTACTAATACTTGTTCCTTTTCTAGATGATACCTCCAAAGCTCTTGCGGGTCGATACGTTCTGTTGCTATCAACAGTTTCGCGATGGGGTTGGTAGGTTCGCAATCTACGGAGACAAAATATGCAAGATTGTCTTTCTTATAGGTAATGGGCTCCGTCCACTGATGAATAACGGTTTCTTCTTTAGTGAGTATTGAGGATCCTCCGATACAAAGAGCAAGATCATCCTGGTCGGAAGAAGAAGTGGTATGGTCGATATGAGGAATTGTGACGTCTATTATAAAGTAATCTATTGTATTTGTGTCGTTACATTTCCCATTGACTCTTTCTGTGCTTCCAAACATATTGGTTTGATTACTGGCATCTTTTCCGCCAACTTCTCTGCCTCTTGAGATTGTTTGTTGGGCTGATGCGAACAAACTGGGGTAGAATTGGCTCCTGAGGTTATTTCAACAGCCGGTGTCGCAAATAATGATTGTCTTGGTGGCTGTGTACCAAGAATGGGGGATTCTATGACATCAGGGATGTCGTGAAATCTCACCGTACTTTTTCTTACCACCCCGAAATTTTCGGTCGGGTTGGGTTCCGAATTGATTTCCTCTAATTGGATTTCAGCATTTTCTTTTGTTGCCTTAAGTCGAGATACATTCAGCGGTTGGTTTTCAACCGATTCAACGTTTTCTTCCACTGGTATTTGACTCTCATATTGTTGAAGAAATCTTTGCATTCTGGATGCAAACTCCTGGTCTTTATATTCTCCACAAGGGTCCAGATTTTCGAACTGTTGAAGAAGTTCATCATCAACTTCTCCTTCCGATACTGCAGTGCACGTCACAAGAGGAGTTTGATCCATTCCCTCATGGTCCCACATTAAAGATCCTCTTTGTGATATGGATATATCTAACCTAGAGAAAGACTTCTGAAGAGATCGCTTCAAATCAATAGATTATTCATTGATTTCCAAGGGTTCATCGCTGTCCTCGTCATCTGATACTGGCTATTGTACGTCAACGATTACTTCTCTGGGTTGCTCGGGAACATCTTGTTTTTCATTGTCACTCTATGCCAATGGAACAGAGTTCCGGAAGCTTCTTTTCTGTTTGGGACCCCGTTGCCATTCCATATCATTTTTCAATAGGTCGGTTTAAGGCTGCGCCAGCTTGACGTAATTCTTCATGAAGCGCCTATAATATCCTGACAGTCCTGGAAATTTGCATATTGCGCGGTCATTTTTAGGGCGCGGGAAATTTTTAATTGCAGTTATCGTTGCTGTATTTGGTTTGATACCGTTTCAACTGATGATGTGCCTTAAATAGGTTACCACTGACCGAAGAAACTCGCATTTATCAGGTTGAAGTTTGAGGTTCGCTTGTCTAAGTCTTTCGTAGATTCGGCGGATCTTAGCGTCATGTTCCTCAATCGTCTCTGAGTGTAGAACAATATCTTCTAAATAGGCGAATGCTTCCGAAACCTGCACACCTTTTAATACCTTGTCCATGAATCTCTGGAAGGTTGCTAGTGCATTTTTAATACCCATGGGCATTCTCAGATATTCAAAATGACCAAAGGGCGTTAAAAAAGCTGTGTTGGCTCTATCGTCTGGATGAGTTTCAATCTGGTAGAACCGACTCGCTAAATCGAATACCAAAAAGTATTTTGCCTTACCTAGCTGATCTAAGGTGTCGAGAATATTAGACAAAGGGTATGCATCTCTGATAACTCTCTCATTCAACGTTCGGAAGTCCACTACCACTCTAATTTTCTTTTCACCTGATGCATCCATTGTCTTAAGGATTATACATGTAGGAGCTTTGTATGGAGATTTGGAATCTCCGATTATTCGGTGTGCATACTGTTTCTTTAAAAGGATGTCGGCTTGTTCGGCTGCTTCCTTTGAATGTCTATACGGCTTTTTATAATTACCGTATCATCAGTGGTGATGATTCGGTGTTGAACTAAATGTGTACAAGATAACTTATCGTCTCTTAAGTGGAAAATGTCTGGATATTCTTCTAACCAAACGATAACTCATTTTCGTCCTTCAGGAGTTAAGTGAGAAATTCCAAGATTTTTAATTACTCTTTCTTTTCGAATTAAATTTTTGTCTTGGAGTGCTTCTGGCTCCCAATCAGAGGTCTCGTCACCTGGTAATTTGCACACATCAAAAGGGATTAGTATCTGTGGAGGTACGTCCAATTCTACATCGTTTTCAGTGGTGTTTATTGCATAAGTATAGCAAACGTCATCATGATTTGTTACGGCAACTTCTCCTAGATACATTTCCTCCGGTGTATCTATCTTAAGTAAGTATCCTTCGTTGATACTAGGGTTTGCAATGTCTATTATTACAGGTTGTCGAGTTCTTCCCTTGATTTCTAGGATTCTACGAAAAGGTTTAATCTCTAATTTCAATTCTAGTTTAGCCTGTTTCGATTCGTTATCTATGAATGCTATAGAGGTGACAGGTCTGGATACCGTTACTAATGTATTGTGACGAGGCGATAGGTCGGCTTGCTATTGGCGCAAAAATGGTCTCCCAATTATACCGTCCGTAGACATTGGAAAATTCTTTTTGAATACGTGAAAGTTTACCGGAATTTCTTGTAAATTTACTTCTAGAGTACCCAGGGTCTTCACGACATGATTGGTAATCCCTGCTATGGAGACTGAGTATTCTCTCTCGACATATAGCTCTGGATTTATTTCTCGTGTTTTTACTAGGTTCAAATCGGAATCTGGATCAACTAAAAAGGTAGCTTTAGTCCTTCGAAACTCAGGTGCATTTAGTGAGATTACTGTGAGGGGCTCCTTCCTTGCGTCCAATCCAGAAGATTCTTCCTGGCTCTCCAGAAACTGGATGTTGGTTCGACGCTCCTTGGGGTTTTGACTCGATGTGGCATCGTACGAACGAGTCTGCGTGAAGTTTAAATTGTCTAGTCCGGCTGCGGTTGGTGAACTAGAGCACGGGTTAATGGTGGGAATTCCTTGCATTGGGTGGAACGGTAATCCGCAGGGATAATGATAATAGTAATTTGGAGGGATAGAGGTGTAAGGGAATTCAGGCTGCAAATTTTGAAGTTGGGCCTGTAAATTATGGAATTGGGCCTGCATATTTTGAAATTGGGGAATTTGTGAATTCTTTGTAAACGAGAAAGTAGGATTAGAACCCGGAGATTGAGATCTTTTGGGTTTTTCCTTTCGATTTGGATAAGGACTGGATGGATTTTGTATTTTTTGTGAGGCTTCTACTGAATTTTCAGGTCGCTCTGCAATGTGATAAATGGAAGTTTCGTTTCCTCCTCTTTCTTTTATCGTATCTGCAATGTGTATTGCATGTTCTAATGCTCGTAGAGGAATCCCGTGTTGCGAGTATCGACGAAAGTACTTATCTCCGATGGGAGCCCTTTTATAAACGCTTTGAGGGCGCAATCTGTGATTGGCTTCATTAAATTATCTTCTCCTGGATATTTTTCGGCAAGAGCTTGCTTAGTACCGTTAAGTAATGCTTGAAGTCTATCGTACCCATCGCTGACCGATTCCTGTTGTTTCATTCTGAATTTACCTACTATGTCGATGTACCACTGGTACGTTTTTGTTGGTGAAAAACGTTTTTTAATGCGCGATAAGATCGTTGAGTTTTTCGGATTTCTTGTCACTAACACTTGCGCGAGCTAAATCCTTTAATTTACTTACAACGATTTTGATCAAAATGGGTTCATTGGCAATTGTTACGGATGCGGCGCCATTAGCCATATCTTGAAGGAAAGTTTTTAACGGAGGATTTTTTCCGTCAAATCTGGGTATGTTTGCGGAATTTTGGCGAATGGTAATGGACTCTAGCGCTGTTATTAATGCTCTACCGCGATCTCTGGCTCCGGTCGCTAGGGATTTAGTCACATTGAGGTCTATCCCGAAAAAAGTTTCTGAAAGATTCTGGTATTCGTTTTCAGAGGCGGTACTAGTGCCTTCTTTTGGTTCCGTCATAGTTGACTTCTCGTATGCCATCGTACCTAATTTAGTCTAAAGCGATTAATTTTGATCGATTGATTCTACCTTATATTAATAAGGGTGTCCGTTTGAAAACAACCTTAAATTGGATACGTTGATTCTGGACATTAATGGTTATTATGCCTGTAAGAATTAGATTGTTTGTGATTGATTTCGTTGATTTAATTACCAAAGAAATCGTGGTTTTTATATAATTTTTTATTTCATTTAATAGTCTAGACTCGATGTCAATAGAATTCCAAACAATCAATTAATTCTGATATTGCGTATTCACACTGTACGCATTTACAATTTGAAAGTCGGGTAAAGTTTCGAATGCATTAACTACTGCGTAAGCATGTGACTCACTGATAGTAACTCTTCGTATTTCGCTTTTTTAGTCTCTTTGATTTTTTTTTCGGTACTCGAAAGGAGATCTTCGAAATTATCCATAAAATCTGCGCAATTGGTTGGTACTGGAAAAGTACAATCTACCTTATCTCTAAGTGGGCTACCAATACGAATGTTCATTGGAATATTTAAAAGTAGTCCATTTGGTTCGGTTACAGTAGCAACATCGTGGAAAAATGCTTTGTTAACTAGAAATTTGTCAGCTAGATCTTGAAATTGCTCTCCGGTTTTTCTTGCGCGAAATTTTCTTGCCTGATCGTTGCCCACATTTTTTCATGGAAATTGGAACATGACACATTTTCAATTCTATGTTTACAAATATTTTTGTTCTGTTTTTATTCTAAACGGAATTCCAATTTTGGCACATACAAACATTTTCTTCAATTAACCCTTTAGCATGATATTAGCTTAGTGGTTAAACTATTTAAAAGTGTTTTGCCTTCAGCATGATATTAGCTTAATGCATTCAGTTTTTGCAAGATTTTCATAACTATAAAAATTCGAGTTTCTGTTTGTCATTGGTACAATTTGCATCTTATGACCCTGTTTATTGGTTACATCATCTAAAGGTGTTTTGCCTTCAGCAGGTTATCAGCTTAGTGCATTCAGCGTTTACAAAATTATACACACAATGAATTCACCAAAATATTTATAACACACATTTTCAATTCTTATAAAGAAGATTTTTTATTGGCATTAGGGTCGATAATGTTTTGTTTTGTGTTCTACA
>CAKNYM010046825.1:103381-116646 GCA_932195095.1 Andricus curvator | reverse complement strand
GTTTTAACTCGATTGGAACATGTGGTTACGTCAGCTTAACATACCTCCACACCTGCCTCATCATCACATTTGCCCTCCTCACTCTCTCTTTTATGTGACCATCCACTCCGCCATTCCTCCGAAACAAGAAGCCCAGGTACACAAACTCTTTCACCTCCTGCACCGCCTTTCCCTTCCACTTCCACTCCCCTTCCTTACCCCTTCCACCTCCTTTTCTGAAAACCATAACCTTGGACTTTTCCGCATTCAGTTCTAACCTGTTCTTATCCAGGTATCTTCTCAACCTCTTCATCATTTTCTTTAAGGCCTCCTCGCTTTTTGCCATCAACACTATGTCATCTGCATACGCTAGCGACCAAATTCTAACCCCTCCTATCCTGACTCCTCCTACTACTCCGGCCTCCAGCTTACTTTCCATATCCGCAATTAAAATCGCAAAAAAAGTTGGGCTAAGCGGACACCCTTGTCTTAATCCCCTATCCATCCAGAATCCCTCCGAAATCCCCTGTCCTCCTCTAACCTTATCTTTGGTCTCTTCATATATCTCCCTTACCCTCTCGACCAGGCCTCTCTCCACTCCCCTATCCTCCATCGCCTCCCACAACCTCCCCCTATCCACCGACGGAAACGCGCCTTTTAGATCCACAAAAAACGCGTACACTCTCGACCCCTTCTTCGCTAATTCTCTATCCACAATGTGCTGCAGAACGTAGATATTGTCAATAGTACTCCTACCTGCCCTAAAGCCCGCCTGCGTCTCCGGCAATATTCCTTTCCCCTCGACATCCTTCCGCAGCCTCTCCGCCACCACCATCGCGTATACTTTATACGCCGTATTCATTAGCGTAATTCCTCTATAATTTTCCTGCCTATCCCTATCTCCTTTCTTATACAGAGGTACTATTAACCCTTCTCTCCACCCTCGTGGGAATCCCTCCCCCCTCCATACTTTCTTTACTACCTCCTTCAGCCTCTCCCTAACCTCTTGTGTACTAAACAGCCATGCTTCGTTCTCTATCCCATCCAGTCCTGCTGATTTTGACCTTCTTAACTTCCTTATCTGTTTCTCTATCCCCTCGTCATTCAACTCCTCCATCTCTGCCTCCCCCGTTCTTCTACTCCCATCATCTCTCTTCCTTGAATCTGAGCCCTGGAATGATTCTTTAAAAAACTCCCTCCACTCCTCACTCCCTATCTTCTCGCTTATCCCTACTCTACGCTTCCTAAACCTATTTATTATCTTCCAGACGTCCCCCTCTGTCTTAAAATTTCCTAACTCCTCGTGCAGCTCTTTCTCCTTTTCCTGTTCTTTCTTCTTGCACATCAATCTAAACCCCTTCCTCATTTCTACGTACTCCTCCCTTTTCGCAGTACCCTCTTTCCACTTCTTATACTTCCTCTTCACCTTCCTTTTCATCTTTTTACATTCCCTATCCCACCACGGCTTCACCATTCCTTGCTTCTTCTTTTTAAATACCTTCTTTTGCACGCACCCTTTCACTTTCTCTTTTAAATCCTCCCATATCTCTTCCACCGTCTCCCCTTCGAAGCGTACCTTCCCTAACTGCTCCTTATACTTCTCTATCGCCTCCCTCGTCCAGCTAACCCTCTCCCCGGTCGACACTTCTTCCCCACCTTGCCTTCCGCCGTTCTCACCCCTTATCCACAACCCTAATGGCTGATGGTCTGATTCTACCCTCCCTTCTACTGCGAATCTCTCCATCTCCTCCCACCCTTGAACAACATACTAAAATACGATACAGAGTTGGTTACCTTAAATGGTAGTTTTACTTAAACTACCATTCCTGTCGGAGTTGCATCATGAATGAGAGATATAGTACTTGTATGGAATTCCCACAGGAATGGGCCTTGTATTAGAATTGTGACCGTGTTGGTATAATGAGCGCTACAATAGCGCTCTCACACAGCGCTATTGTCTTTTAAAATATCTTTTAATTGTAATTATTTAAGAAACAGAGGAGAGCGTTTTAACCCCGAAAGGGAAAAGACCTTTGTTTCACCTAACTCACTTTCTTTCTCCTTGTTTTCAAAATAACACAAATAAACTTTTATATTCAAAAATTTTCTGCTTCGTTTTGAGAGTCGAAGTAGTAAATTTGTAAAGCGCGACGTTTATGCGCAGACTGCCACTTTTCTGATTGCACACAGCTTGAGTTACCCGTCGGCGAGGGTGATTTTCGATTGACTCTCGGACTGGTGTCTCAATCTTAGTAGAGATGACCGGAAGGATCTGCACGTTGCCGAGCTTCCCGTGGACTGAATATTCCCTCAATAAAATCGAGAATACAATCGATCGCCCAATCTTTATAAATTTGATATTTACGCCCGCTAACCAATAATACAATTGGGTACGCCGGTTTACGGGCGGTAGTTCGCAGAACTAATTCAAACGGCTCACGTTCTTATTTACACGGAGTTAGGAATTGGTTTTCGCGCATGTTCTTCGTTCAAGGAGAGGATTTTTAGATTTTTTCGTCCACCCGCTAATAATTTAATATTGTGTGCGCCTGGAACTTGCGAACTGGTGTCTCAATCTTAGTAGAGATGACCGGAAGGACCTGCACGTTGCCGAACTTCCCGGTGGACTGAATATTCCCTCAATAAAATTGAATAGCTTTAAAGACCTGTGACACATAGTGGATAGGTAGGGATTTTTGATGATTTGAGAATTTGGAAATGGCGTGGCCGAAATCCTCGGTATAATTTAGGAAATATCTGTGTCATCAACGTGGTAATGAAACAAATTATTATTATTATTATTAGACCATTAGGCCATTTCACTTTCGGGGTAGGTGAACGTTCGTTCCGCAACACTGCTCCGACTTAGGTTGCTAATCAATCTCTCTAGCGATCACCCAAGTGAAGAGCCTCACAAGGTGGTCATGTGAGGTTCCCCACTTGGGCCCATTAATATCCAAGGTCTTTTGTTTCAGGCCTCATTCACTCTACCGACACTATTTTTATAAATTACTTGTCGCCACACTTTTCTGTCCTGACATACTGCCATTCACTTTACCTTTATACGCTTATTTCGTCAGTCGTTTGTCTTTCATTCTTTCAACATGTCCGAACCATGTTAACTGATTTTTTTCCCATATGTCAACTAGTGTCTCTTCTGTACCACATTCGTTGAGAATTATCTTGTTTCTCACTTTGTCCAACAGTGTTTTCATGCGTATTGTGCGTAGAGGTTTCATGCCAATCACGTTAATTTTAGTCTCATCCTTTTATTGATAGGTCCATGTCTCGGTACCGTATAGCACAGTCGGTACAAATAGAAAATTATGTATTGCCATTTTAGCATTTTTTGATATATTTTTACTTCTGATAATCGACCCTGCTCTACCAATAACCCTCTTACCCTCGTTTATACTTTCGGTAGCTTTTGACTCGAAGGCGTTATGATGTTAAGTTTGTTTTAATTTTTGTTAATTCTACAAAGGGGTATATGCTTTCCGGCGAAGTGTATACAAATGTGTCCTAAGTGAAAATTTAACTCATTTTGTTGTTAGTTTTTTTACAAGTTAGGAAACAAAATTCTGAGATGAATCGAAAAAGGTGATTTTTATTTGTTGGAAGATGTGTTTTGTTTTTTGAAATCTTGCCAACAAATTTTCAAGAAAGAAATGTTGCTGGGTTTCTCCAATTTTCAGTCTTTTTGTTATTTTTGTTGCAAGTGATGTAACAGAAATTCTGAAAGGAATCGAAAATAGTAACTTTTTCGTTATTAAAGGTTTTATCTTATGTTAGGCTTGCTTAACAATTTTCAAGAAAGCAAGTTTGCTGGTTTACGCAAATGTTTAGTTTTCTGTTAATTTTGTTACAAGTTATGTAACAGAATCTCTACAAGGAATCGAAAAGAATAACTCTTGTTTTTAGAGAAGGTTTTGTGTTATTTTCATCTTGATAATAAATTTTCAAGGAAGCAATTTTGCTGGGTTCCGCGAGTGTTCAAATTCTTTGTAAGTTTTGTTACAAATTATGTAACAAAAATTCATAGAGGAATCAAAAAAGGTAACTTTTATTGTTAAAAAATGTGATTTTTTTCATATAAATCTTGGTAACGAATTTTACAGAGAGAAATTTTGCTAGTTTTCGTAAATGTTCAGTTTTTTTGTTAGTTTTGTTACAAATTATGAAACAGAAATTCTGAGAGAAAGGTTGTTTTGTTCGTTTGAGATGTTTAATAAATTTTAGGGAGAAAGAATTCAGAATTTTAAAAGGTTTTGAAAGTTCGAACTTTGCGTTTTGCAATGAAAAATGGAAGAGCGACAACTCGACGGGGACTTACCTAATGCGGGGGCTGAAGTGTGTAGCCAAAAAACACACACTATCTTAACGTTTGAGACACGTACAAGTGGTCGCTAAAGCTCGCTCCTCTTTGGTTGATTAGGCTCAGCTGAAAGCTTTTTTGTGCCAGAACTAAGCTTCGCACACATTTTTGGTACAGGACTTTCTTGTTTATTTTGTTGTGCACTATCACAAAGTACAAGAGGTTGTATAGATGGTTAACACCCTGTACGTTCTTCTTGCGCATTCGTCATAATACGCGAGTATACACACTGAAGAGCCCTTCTCAATGGATCCGACAATCACTCTGGAGAGCCTTATAGGGATCCAACATTCATCCTAGAGAGCCCGTGCATAGGGATCCAACAGTCTTAAAAACGCTGGTTCCAATGCCAACGACTGAGACCAACGATTCAGAATAGTAATTTTATTTACATTAAACGGCGAGAGACAAACACAACTTCACACACGCACACACACACGGACATACACATATACGAAAAAGGTCAAAAATTAAAATCGTGTTTATCACAGTCAGCTGCCGTGTACCCGGTAGATTATTATTATGAGATGTTGTAGGCTCCGGAAGCTACGATCATGGTTCTTTAAGGCAACCAATCCCGACGCAACTGAAACGTGTACGTCATTCACTTCTGCTCCTTCTGTCCTAGAAGGTAACCAAGAGCGGAAAATTTACGCGAGATAACATCGTGTAACACTATTCTTTGGAGTCAGATCTCTAACCGCGAATGACCTTACGCGGCAGACGGGACAGTTGGAGATGAAGGTTTCACCTATGGATACTTTTTTAGAGCTAACAATCTTTGTAGAATATTATGAGGAACAGTGTTGATGGACCAAATGAAGTGATCCCAGAAAAATAGGTTTTTGCATCCGGTTCGCGATGGAATGAGCCTGACGCTGGCAAGCCGGAATCTTGTTCAGTTGGCTAAGAAATCAAGCTTTCATACCCAAAAGATAGCTCATTATGAGAAATACAAGATAGATTTTTTGGCCTTGGTACAGCCTGCTCAGCTCGAAAAGGAGTGTTTGATATTTCGCCCGTTTTTCTTCCTCCTTTGTCGTGATATTACCATCAGCTGGTGCCGAGAATTCAATTACGTAAATGATCTTGGTCTTCAGATCTTGGAGGACAATATCAGGCTTCGTAGCACTGATACGTTGAGTGGTGGAGAATGAGAAATGCCAGTAGATCTTACGCTGATTATTCTCCACAATGGACTCGAGTCCCCCCTGGGCACATGGCAAGACAGGCAATAGATCAACACCATATGAGTGCCCAAGATGGTAATACAACACTTTTAGAGCCGCATTGTGTCTCTCTATGTACCGTAGCGTGCATACTTTGAGCATCCACTGAGAACATGTCCAAGTGTTTCTGGCTCTTTCTTGCACGCTCGGCAGTTTGTATCGCCTACAGGTACATTCATTATGCGCTCGCGGTAAACTAAGGTGTCTATAACGCCGTCTTGACAGGCAAAAAGGAATCCCTCAGTCTCCGATCTCAATCCAGCAGACTTGAGAAACATGTTGGACAGACTCATCGAGAGCTCTTCTTTACGTATAATGCCGTAGAATTTACCATGAAGGGGCTTGTCAGCATGTTCTCTTAGTAGGAGTGTATGTTCTACTTCCTGTACACGACGTTTGAGCACCAAAGGTGTTAGTGATGCTAGGCCATGTGTGGTGCCGCTGGAATCAAATGGGAGGCCATGCTCTTCTGCGGCCCTATCTGTGTCATGGTATAGAAACGCCTCAGCATTGACGACTTCATGTTTATGTACGAGTAGCTTCAGAGAATCTGTGCTATTTAGAACTAAGCAGCCTGTAGCCAGAACCGTTCTTCGACGAAGACACTCCAAGCTTAGCAAGCCTCTAACCCCCTTTATCTCGAGGGAGGTATATTGGAGGTACGGAAAGTCTAGGCTGATCACTTCGATGGATTGTCATCATCGACAATTTACTCATTGACGTTTCATTTTACTGCACCAAACATGTAGAGCAGTATAAGAACGGCCAGCATATTGGTCGCCTGGATCTTATTCTTTCCGGATAATTCGGAAGCCCAAATTTTTCTGAGAATTTGACGATACCTTTTTTCAAGTGCCGTTTTTAACACACGCACATTTTGGGTTTCCGCTTTCGGTATTCCAAGATGTGTATAGGTTTCTCCATTACCAAGATGTTGAATGGTATTTCCGCTTATGAGTTGAACATCCTGATCGTCACGCGATGATGTAGTTTCTAGTCTTCCTTGGTGTAGGTGGACGCAGGCACACTTGTCCAGTTCGACGCTCATGCCAATCGCATTAGAGTACCTATTTACCGCCTTCACCAGGATATTGAGGTCCTCTTTTGAGATAGAAAAGAATTTAAGGTCGTTCATGTATAAAAGGTGGTTTACCTTATATCATCTTCATTTCGGCGCGCGACATAGGTATCCAGAGCTTGTTCCTCGGAGCACAGTAGATAGAGGCAAGAGGGAGATAAAGAAAAGTATCGAACCTAGAGAGTCTCCTTGGAAGACCCCCCCTCTTATATGTGATATAGCTGGTAGTCACTTTTCTTTTGTCAGATGTTATGACAAATCTTGTCCGCCACAAGAGCATAAGCTCTATTATGCATCTCACTATTTTTGGATGCACCTCCAGGTACTCAAGGTGCTTAATAAGTAGCTCATGGTTCGTATTATCGAATCCCTTACGGTAGTCAATCCAAGCCATGGACAGACTGCGTCGATATCTGATCGAGTCCTGGGTTATACACCTGTCTATTAACAGGTTCTCCCTGCAACCTGCCAGCCCTCTCTTGCATCCACGTTGTTTAACTATTGCACTCCATACCGGCGCGATAGATGTTAATATCCTCTCTTTGACGATGCCAGTGAATAGCTTGTAGCTGGTGTTTAAATAAGCCATGGGCCTGTAGTTCTTTGGACTTGACAAATCTACGGTCTTAGGGATCAATACCGTCCGCCCTTCCACTAGCCACTGCGCGATGAGTTTTTCTCCGTTTCACAAAGTAGTATATATACGAGCTAGATGTTCATGCGTAGTAGTGAACATCTTCCACCAAAAGTTGTTGATTTTATCTGGCCCTGGCGCTGAAAAGTTCTTAGTCCTGGCGATAACTTTCTTCACTTCTTCAGCAGTAATTAGTGGACACTCTTCCTCTGGACCTTGTAACCTTAGTACGTGACGTTTTATTGAACAGGCGGGAAGGATGAGCAGAAAAGGTGGACTTTTCCTGAATCCACTTTATCGACGTTCAAGGCGCTGTTTTGCTGTTAAAAGAGATCTTATTTTTTGCGTCCAGTGCTGCTTGATGGTCAACAGTTTACATTTGTTGAGCGTGTGATTTGCTTTCCTTAAGTTTCGAGCAAGTGCCCTAACTTACTTACTCAGGCGGACTGTAGTATCGCTACTTCTGTTGTCGCTCAGCAGAGAGACCGCCTTCTCGTAAACTACACAGTTCAGATTCCAGAGATTAACATCTTCGGGGAGCAAATCGGGGAAAGCAATACTAGCTTTAACTAACCTGTCCATCCTGCGAAAGACTTTTTAGTGGATATATCTCCCACTCCTCATGTTGGCATTATCGGCTATCTACAAAGGTGGTCTTGCTGGAACGGGTGGTATGTTCGCTGGAGGATGTTGCTCTTCTTCTTGCTGATAAAGAGCCTCATATCCGTTTTTGCGCAAAAGGGACAACTGGTATCTTAAATACTGAGGCGTTTTATGAGAATATTCCGGGTGCCTATTGACCCAACGGTCATGTAACCTCTGCATGAATCCTCTTCGCGCCGGTGAGCTTCTTTGCCAGTAGGTAAGGATGTCCCTCTTGAGTTGATACGACCATTTAAATCGATGTTCTCGCGTTTGTCCGGGGCCATTGCCTGGTCGTCGCATCTGTTCGGTCTTATTTCCACTTCCAACTGAACCATGGCCTCCATCCGAGAGAGGCCTATTGTGGGTGGCACTGCGCGATACTGGTGACGTAACCGCATAATTTGTTGCATTGGGGAGTTAGCCCCATGCAACGTGGCTGACTGCAAGATTTATCTCCGATAAATAATGCCTCGCACCTACGTGCCCCTCACAAAATTCGACGGATATTCATATGGAGGAGCTCAGGGCTCCATTCTCGAGTTTTTTTCGTATAGGAGTTTTGCGACTTTCGAGTGACTTTCAATGAACCCTATTCTCGAACACTCACTGGCGGTTTGTATACGGAAAGCTTCGTACGAAATGCAACGAGTGGTTATATGCCACTCGAAACTTATATTCGTATACGAATTAAGAGTTTGATCATGCGCAATGATTAAATTGTATGATTTATACATACATATTATAGATAGATAAACGTTTATTTTGCAGCCTGCTGGCCTTAAAAAATTGACTTGCCTACACTTTCATTTTTTCACAGAATTTTCTTAAAACTAACCTTCAAAAAACTAACATCCATCCATACCTTATATCTAAGACCGCACGCTCTTATCGCCTTGCCTCCCTCTCTTCGCCTCGCCTCGACCGCATGTCCCTACTTTTCGCATTACCTCGCATTGCCTCGCATTGCCAAACTCTGCTTCCGCGGCTAATACCTAATACTTATCTACTATTTACAATATTTACAGATTACTTATATCTACTTCCTCTCCTATTTACAATCTTTCCTTCTCCATTCATCTTCCCCCCTCCATCTCTTCTTATCCATCTTACCGAACACTCCCTTCACCCATGCTACTGCCCTTTTGTCCCCCCTTTCATGCATCAATACCTACACGCTTATCCCACTCCTTTTCATCTCTACGCACTCCCCCAACCAGTGCTCCACTCTTGGATCCCCCATTCCCTTCTCTCTCCCCCTGCTGTCTTCTCTCTCTCCATGCCGTTTCTCTTAACCAACTTAAATACCTTCCTTCCTTCCTCGTGCATCCTTCTCACTTCATCCATCTGCAGTCCATTCGTTCTAAAATACCTTTCCCTTCCAACCTTCGTCTTCACACCCCCTCTCCTGTTCTCCTTCTCTCACCAACACTCCCTAACCAGCTTACTTCCCCCCTCTTCCAAAAATTTCTCCTCATATTTACACGCCCGACAGACCCGACAGACCTCTCCTGTGTCCTATTTACCTCTTCACTTTCCTTCCACCCCCACACCTCTACTCCATACAATAGCACACTCATCACTAGTGAGTCGAACAATTTCATTCTCCCTCCAAAATCCCTTCCCCCTCCTTTTCTGAACACCATAAACTTAGACTTTTCCGCGCTCAGCTCTAACCTGTTCTTATCCAGGTATCTTCAAAACCTCTTCATCATCTCCTTTAAGGCCACCTTGCTTCTTTCCAGCAACACTATATCATCTGCATACGCTAGTGACCAAATTCTAACACCACCCATCCGGACTCCTCCTACCACCCCATCCTCAAGCTTACTTTCCATATCCGCAACTAAAATCGCAAAAAGCGTTGGGCTAAGCGGACACCCTTTCCTTAACCCCCTATCCATCCAGAATCCATCCAGAATCCCTCCGAAATCACCTCCCCTCCTCTCACCTTATCTTTGGTCTCTTCATATATCTCCCTTACCCTCTCGATCAGGCCTCTCTCCACTCCCGTATTCTCCATCGCCTCCCACAACCCCCCCTATCAACCGAAGGAAACGCGCCTTTTAGATCCACAAAAAACGCGTACACTCTCGACCCCTTCTTCGCTAATTCTCTATCCACCACGTGCTGTAGAACGTAGATATTGTCGATAGTACTCCTACCAGCCCTAAAGCCCGCCTGCGTCTCCGGCAATATCCCTTTCCCCGCAACATCCTTCCGCAGCCTCTCCCCCATCGCCATCGCGTATACTTTATACGCTGTATTAATTAATTATGAATTGGTGGTACATTTAATTTATGTAAAATCGCATAAATCAAATTTTCACTTGTCTGTTGAAATTCTGAAAGTACTAATTATACTATACATTAAAAATAAATTGGGTCGTAATAATTTTTGTTTAGATTTGTCCCAATGAAGATTCATGTAGGTAGACCGCTCGAAAACCTTATGATTGGTGCTTATCCAACACCACATGCTGAAAGCGGAAGCATTCAATTTTTAAATCATCCAAATGTTTGGCGCATTCTACGCATAACTCTGAAAATGATTTCATTGGCTCAAATTGCTTGTCACTAGTAAAGCACTAGATTTTTTATGTGAGTTCAACGTGGCAACGCTGTTCAATGTGTTCGTATACAAATAACTCGAATCGCAAGTTTGAAGAGTGCTCGAGAATACGACTTTCTTCTCGTATACGTAAGTTACCATTCGAAACTTCACGTATACGGAAAGTTTCGAACGAAATCAAGAATAGAGCCCCAGGATCTTCCGCGATGCCATTAAGAGGATTTATAAGAATAGGTTTGCGTTATTTAATTTTGAGGCCGAACGGTTGTATATTTTTATCTATTTTTTGCATACGTCATCTGAACAGTATTCTGTTTTGCTGACCAGTGCCGGTTTTTCGAAAAAATGTTTATATTTTGTTTAATAATCGAAAAGGTAAGTTCAATAGCTCTGGAAAACTTGTCAAACGAGAAAATGCAGATAGCCCACAGTGAGTCGAATCATCCGGAACGAATGACCCTTTCATTGTTATGAGATTAAAATCGCTTACAAAAACTGAATTTATGAAAGCATGGCTCAATTCAATTTTAATGACCAGAATTAATTTATTCATATAATTAGAAGAAAGTGAAAAAAAATATTAATGAAAATCGGTTAATATTTGCAATAGTAGTGCAATGTTTAAGTGCATAAAAAAGTATAGCTGTGCTAAAAAGTTGACACCCACTCCCTAAATCTGAATAATTACCAATCAGTTTGAAACTACTGATTCACTTAGGAAGGCTTAGTAATTCGAATACTAAGCCTCAGTAAATAAATTGGCAGTTTTCTACTAAAGATTTTGAGAAATGCTTACTAGAGCAATTACTAAACGACTTCGCAATATTTCAGTAGTACAAAACTATGTCTATTCATATGTAGAGCATATGTTTATCCGTCGGTCGAGAAAAATTATCAGTTTCAACTTGTGCACTTGCATTTCAAATAAAATTTTAAATAAGATTAGAATGTATTTAAATCAAAGAAAAAATGGGTTCAAAATATGAGTAGTATATATATATTTAAAGAAAAGTTAAATAACCACCGCAGGGTCCCACTAAGAGCAACTGCCATACAAAAAATGTCAATAGCCCCCAGTAGCACAGCGGTAAATCACACCCACGGTCACGTCTCACAACTGTGAGATGGGTGGTCATAGGCAACGACGAAATCACAACGACAGGCCGGCGAAACCCTCGTGTGTCTTGAGGACACGAAGCGACCCAAGGATGACAGCTTTCTGCATCCATCTCGCAAGTGCCTTGTCATATTTTTGGCACGCGGGTATGGCTTCAAGGTTACGAACCAGTGATAGTTTTGCACTTTCGAGAGCACCTATCACAAGGACAATTACTTGTACCGAATATTTTGAGTACAGTCGTTGTAGCTCTCTTTTAAGGTCTTGATACGTTTCGGACAATCGACTCTATCTCCCTTGGAGCGTTCGGCAGGGCAGGGTCGCGGCCAACACCGTAAGAGCGACAAAGATGGTAATAAAGCACTCTTAGGGCCGCATTATGTCTGTAGATATACGTCGTTCCCGCGTGGGTCGGACACCCTGATAGTATATGTTCTAGGTAATCAGCGTGTGCATGACCCGCTCTGCACCTATCACTGGGAACTTCTTGACATAAAATGCGCTCACGGTATGCTAAGGTGGAAATGACACCGTCCTGGCATGCGAAAATAAAACCCTCTGTACCTGAATTAAGCCCTGATGATTTGAGGAAAGCAAAAGTTTGCTCCTTCGACAAGGACTGTTTTTCTACATTTCTGTGAAAGTTTCCGTACATTTTCTTGTCGAGTAGCTCTTGGTGAAAATTTTCAACCTCTGCTTTCTTCACTTTGGTTTTTAGAGGTGAAGCATCTAGATGAAGTAATGCACTTTCCTCACTTCTGATGTTAAAATTCAGGCCAAGGGTCTCGGCCGCTTGCTCCGCGGCTTTGTAAAGGAACGCTCCTTCGCCAATCATCTCGTGGTTCCTGACCATCTTTAGGAGAGGATCTCTGCCATTCGCAACGATGTAAGCTGTACTTAGAACAATCCGGTTATGAAGATACTGGAGATTCAGAAGTCCGCGTCCGCTTTGACGGCGTGAAATATATAATCGCGGAACTGACGAATTGATATGCAAGCTTTTATGCATATGCATGATCTAACGTGTAATGACATCAAGGGCCTTAAGCTCGTTCTTCGTACATTGAACTACCCCAAACGAGTAGAGTAGAACCGGGACGGCAAGCATGTTAGTCGCAGATACCTTTTTCAACGCCGACAGATTGGAAGACCAAATCTGACGAAGAAGATGCTTGTATCTGCTTCGGAGAGACTCCTTCACTGATGTTACGTCCTGAATGCGGTTTTGAGGCATGCCGGGTATGTATAGATCTCTCCAGTATTAGGATGTCTGATAACACTTATATCCACAAGCTCAGGGTCCTTGGGAACGCCAGTAATCTTTCCCTTCTTCAGATAAATTATGGCACACTTGTCCAAGCCAAAGTTCATCCCAATCTCTCCTGTGTAGTTCTTGACAATATTTATAGCAGTTTGAAGTTTGCTTCTACCAGAGGCATAGATCTTCAGGTCATCCATATAAAAAACTTGAGTGACATTATGCTCGCGCTGATTAGTGTCACCACAGAGGTATCCAGGAGAATTTCGTAGTGCGAGAGATAGAGGCAAAAGAGTGATGCAAAAAAGCAAAGGGCTCATGGTATCACCTTGAAAGACGCCCCTCTGGAAGGTGACGTTGTTCGTTGTCACACGATAATTTC